>CAUYUJ010016874.1:225125-227467 GCA_963575745.1 Prorocentrum cordatum | reverse complement strand
GAGCCCGTTTTGAAAAGTAAGTGTTCCTTACTCAAGTCGCTCACTGTACCCCAAAAACGCTCCAAGAATGGTCAAAGATACTCGGAACAAACATCGCCCCCAGACTATCTTGTGACC
The DNA here is from genome assembly GCA_963575745.1 of Prorocentrum cordatum. Lineage (NCBI taxonomy): Eukaryota > Dinophyceae > Prorocentrales > Prorocentraceae > Prorocentrum > Prorocentrum cordatum. Next base: position 227,350 of record CAUYUJ010016874.1, on the reverse strand, counting down.
ATGTTGGAAGCTACTCCCCCTGTAGAAGGACCGGCCCGACTTGTGTCTGGGAAGAGACCCGGGCGGGCCTCCGGGAGCAGAATATCACATTCGCCGTGCTGCGGCAGGGCACGCGGCGCGAGGGGAGCGCAAGGGGGGGGGCCCTCCCCGGCCGAAGGGGCGAGCGCCTTGGCCACGAGCGGGCTCTGTATATAAGGGGCGGCCCGGCCACCAAGCCCACGCCAGAGCGCCCCAAAAATTCGGGGGCAACTCGCGGAGGCCTCCCATGCCCTCTTGTCGGCTCTTGCGAAGCGGCCCTACCATCGGCGCCAACTCGACGCTCGACGACGCGAAATCGACGCTGCTCGACGCTGCATCGGCGCTGCATCGGCGCTATCGCGTCGGCTCCCAGGCGCCCGTCGGCGCTGACCGACGCTGAAGGCAGAAGTAAACGGGTACGGCAGGTTCGTGTCGTGCCGACCCCAGCGTTGGTTTTTGACACCGCAGGGATCGTTCAACCTTGAACGATCGGCCGCTGCCGCAACGTCCGATCGTTCAACATCGATCGATTCTGGGTCGCCGGCGGCGTTCAACCTTGAACGCCCGCGCTGGGGTCGCCGCGGGTCGACACGACGCAAACCTACCGTATGCCAGGCTCCCATGATTTGCTACCGAACCAAAGTGGTCCTCAGTTCAGCGCCTCGACTGCTAGCTTCTGCAGCTGTCTCGTCTTCTGCATGGGAAGGTCGGCGACGCCGAAGGGTGCGGTCTGCCAAGGCTGCGGTTTGCAACCGGCACCCTGGGGGGTACCCTGGGGGGCGGGCGGGGACATCGATGGACGTTCTCCGCCGCGCCCCGAAGAGTCCCGACGAGGACAGTCACGTGCCCTCCAGGCCCCATCGGCGCCTATCGCAAACCCGCGGACCACACCCCGGCGCAACCACACCCTTCCCACCTTCCCAGACCCCCGACGTCGTGACTTGTTCATGAGGTCGACCCCAGAGGTCTGGACCCCTTCCCCCGGACTGGCTTCTCATCCTGGGCCGTTGCTTTGACGGCCCCGAGGCCCCCGGAGGCCGACCAGAGCGAACAACCTCCCGCCGTGACTTTGTCGTGGCCCCAGGGGGTCTGGGTTTGTTGAAGGGGCCCTGGGACACACAACTAAACACACACAAATAACAAGTTCCCCATATTTTCCGGGCTCCTGTCTTCCCCACCACTTCCCATATTTTCCACACCTTTTCTGGGGGATCGACGACTCATTGCGTCTGTGTGTCTCCTTCCCTCCTGGCCTGTGGCCGCCGAGGGGGGCCCTCTCTGCGCCGATGGGGGGCCTCTGTAGGGCTCGTGCTGGCCCGTGCGCGGCTTTGTCGGTCCCCGCGCGGGGGCCGCCCTGCCCAGGGGCGCGCCGGCGAGGGGGGCCAAGGGCTCGGGGCCCAGACCCCCTCGAGTTATGAAAAAATCACGACGGGAGGTTTTTCATTAGTTTTGGCCTTCGGGGGCCCTTACCGGCCCTCGGTACCGTCAAAAAACGACTCAGGACGAAAAACCGGTCCCGGCGAAAGGGTCCAGACCTCGGGGGGTCGACGTCATGAAAAAATCATGACGTCGGGGCTCGTGGCGACGACGTCTAGACTTAAAACGGGCCGTGGGGGGCCTCTGTGGGGCTCGTGCTGGCCGGCGCGGTTTGTCGGTCCCCGCGCGGGGGCCGCTCTGCCCAGGGGCGCGCCGGCGAGGGGGGCCAAGGGCTCGGGGCGACGACGTCTAGACTTACGTCGGGCCTGTCCCCCTACAGGGGGATTTTCGACGGCCCCCGGAGGCCGAACAGAGCGAAAAACCTCCCGCCGTGACTTTTTCATTTGGCGGCGCGCACAAGGGGGTGGGGGGAGGGGGTAGGGCTTCTTAGAGGAGGGTGCTTCTTAGAAGGCGCCAGCCTTGCACTTATAGAGAAGGCCCTCGCCTTCTAAGAAGCAGATGGGCATGGGTGCTTCTAAGAAGCCCTCCCCCCTCCCCCCACCCTCCTCTGCGCGTGGCTGATTCATGGCCCGAGGGGGTCTGGGTTTGTGGCCGCCGAGAGGGGGGCCCTTTCTTGTCCGTGGGGCCTTTAGGGCTCGTGCTGGCGCCGGCGCGGTTTCGGTCCCCGCCGGGGCCGCTCTGTCCAGGGGCGCGCCGGCGAGGGGGGCCAAGGGCTCAGGGCGAGGAAGGCTGGACGTGCTTCGCAGTTCTCTGAAGGGGCCCTGGGACAC
>CAUYUJ010016874.1:197625-222625 GCA_963575745.1 Prorocentrum cordatum | reverse complement strand
CGGCGCCGGAGGCGGCTATGTATCGAGGAATGGGCCCCTCGGTGAGGCCGAAACCAGCTGCATGCAGCAAATTTCGTAACCCCCCCTTTCCCAATCCCCCCCTTTCGCCCGACCCGAGAATCTGCGAGAAATTACACTGAAGCAGACACGTGTGCTTTTTTCCCAGACGTCTGCAGGTCGGCACTCTGCGAATAGCGGAGCTCGCTCGGTGAGACACCCCTGGACAGCTCTCGACGAGGCACAGCTGCCGGCAGGAATCCAGAGGCGAGAAAACACAGAAGAACCAACGGGAACTCTCCCTGACAGCCAACGGCAACTTTGCCTGAAGCCAAGCCAAGCCGCGAGCTCGAGCACCAACCGGACACGTCGTTCGCGTTCTCGTTTTTTCCTCTCTGGGCGGCCGACGAGGGGGACGCGGCGCGCGCAGCCGCTTCCTCTGCTGGCCGGCTAGGGCCGACCCCCTGGGGGCCCATGCGCGCGGCGCGCCCCCTTTTCCCCATTCCCCCCCTCCCCCCTCCCCACCCTCCCCTGTCGTGTCGCCCCTTCTTCTGAAGCTCGTGCACTGTTGCCACGAGGTTCCTTGTGCGCTCGTGCAGAGGAAGCGTGCGTCCTCGCTGCCCCCCCCGACGCCTCGGACGTCTGGGAGCCCGTGCGAGCCGACGGCGCAAGGTCCTCGTCCGCCGCGTGCGCGGGGCGGGAGCAGGCGGTGCAGCGGCTCCACTCCTCGGCTCGGGCCGCAGCCGGGGAGAGGCGCGGCCGTTCCCCCTCCTCCTCCCCCTCCTCCTCCTCCTCCTCCTCCTCCTCCTCCTCCCCCTCCTCCTCCTCCTCCTCCTCCTCCTCCTCCTCCTCCTCCTCCTCCCTCAAGCACTCTGGCCCGAGCCATTTTGGCAGGGGCCAGTCCTCGGGGCTTCCACGCAGCGCTTGAGGGATCCAGGATAGGCGAGCGAGACCAGCTAGCCCAGTCCTGCGACCAACACCGAGGATAGGTAACATCCTCCGCTCGCCGCCATGACGCCGCCTGTGCAGTCCAAAGCTCTGTGGACACGGTGCAGCTGTGGTCGGTGCGAGTGGAACTCAGTTCTAGTCATGAACAAGTATGTGTGCAACAATTGTGGATGCAAGGCGCAGCTCTACAAGCCTCGTCGGCGTGCCGTGTCTTTCGACCGCTCCATCGACGACGAGGGGGAGCTCCAAGACTGCCTCGAGCCCGAAGAGAACACCTCCTCCCAGCGGGCCCGTGGCCAGGGCATCCTGAAGCCAGCCAGCCGCAGCAACTCACCAGGGCTTCGACGCCGTGCAGGAGGATCTGATGAGGTGACGGATCTCCTGCAGAAGGCTATCCTGGCGACGGAGGATCAGAACCTGCAGGGCACGCTGAAGCAGCAGCTCCAGCGCCTGAGCAAGGACGCCGCCGCCGCCGTGACGGTGACGAGCCCCGTGGAGACCCTGCGCCTGGCCGATGGAGCGTTTCGCAATGCATCACATTTACATGAGCAAGCAGTGGCCTCTGTTCTCCGCCTTAGGGCGAGCTTGAAGGCGGCGGAGGAGAAGGAGACGATGGCAGCGTACAGGTTAGCAGAGGCCAAGGAGGCCAAGGTCAATGCGGCCCAGGCTCTGGCCGTGGCAGAGGGCGTTCACCCATCGCAGCCAGACTCGAGCGCCACGCCAGAGGGACCAATGTGTAAGGTTGAGTGGGATCAAAGTTTCTTCGACAATTTGTCGGACATGGGGGTAACGGAGACGGAGCGCAAGGCGCTCGAGCAGCTCCAGAAGGACCTCACCGCTACCAAGTCCGCTCTCGAGGGCAAGAGCTCCGAGGTGAAGGAGTGGTTCGAACAAGCGCGTGCGCATCAGAAGGCCATCCTGGAGAGGACGGCGAAGAAGCGCAAGTCGACAACGGGCGAGGCCGTGCCAGGTGCGATCACGCCAGACGCCACCTCCGCGACACCTTCGCAGGAGATGGAGCAGGCAGAGAGCACCTCCGACGCCACCGAGCCGAAGGCGCCCACCGAGAGCATGGAGCAGCGCAAGCAGCGGCTCCAGGAGGAGGCGAAGAAGTTGTCGGATGCGAAGTTTCAGGCGCAGCAGGCGGCCTCCAAGGCGAAGGGCGCGGGCTCGGCGCTCACGGCGGCCACCAACGGGTTAGAAGTGCCATTATGACAAACGACGGCAGGCGCTCCTCAGGCCTGCGGCGACGACACTGAAGACGCTGAGACCCACATGTTCGTGGCGAACGTAACGGAGCTCAGTGACAAGGTGTGGAACTACATCCAGCACCACAGTACAGAGTACCAGTTTTGGGGTTTGTTGGAAAACCATGTGCACGAGAAGGGAGAATTACAAAAATGCGACGAGAGGACCAGAAAGCTGAAGCTCCGATTGTACCACAATCCTGCCAGGCCGTCTGGGAAGATCGTCGCGACCAATAGGCAGCACAGGTCGAATGAGGGTGGAGAAATGTTCTTGGGAAGGAAACATTTACAGGCCCACCTCCTTCCTGAAGCACGTGTTGCCCAGTCTCAACTTTCAAGTATTGGCCAGTCGTCTTTCGACGGATTCCCGATTCAGTCGTTTGGGCGGGCTGCTGAAAGCGACGAGGTTACCGTGGGCCGTTGTGGGCGACTTCAACATGTCTCCCGCCGTGCTCCAGGCCTCGCTGTTCGGCCAGCAGCTCGACGCCGTCATTCGTACGGCGCCTGGTGGCTGCACATGTGCGCAGAAAAAAAGCCCCGACTCTTTGATTGCCTACATGTTGTGCTCACAGTCAGCCATCCTTTTTGACAAGGACCTTTGTCAAGTAAAGACCGTGGCTTGGAAGCCACACGTAGGCTTGCGCATTGCCTTCAGGAGCTCGGGCCTTCAGCTCATCACGAGGGCCCTTGAGCTCCCCGCGAGGCTCCCCCAGCTCCCTCGGCCTCGCTCCTCCCCCACCCCTGGCTCCAAGAGTAGCCTTGCACGTGCGAAGCGTCAAGTGGCCCGGCAAGAGGCCACCCAGAAGCGTGACAAGTTTCTGATTTCCGTCTTTGGGGATTGTGTTCAATCCGAATCTCAACCAGAGGGCTCCCACGGCGACAGCACGGCCGAAGGTGAGCCCCCCTCTTTCTCTGAGCTTAATCTTAATGAGTGGCCAGACGATCCTGGCCCGTGGGAAGATGAGCCTAATTTCTCCTGCGAGGCGGCTCTCGCCTCGGCTCCTCCCCCTCCCCCCCTGCCCCCTGCTGGTGACCCCGCCCCCGCGCCCAGGTCTGGAGCTGCAGCTGGTGCCGCCGATCAGGCTGCCCCTCTGTGTTCGGATAATGGCGCCGGCAAGCGCATGTCCCCAATCAGCCCTCGCCCCAATCCGAGCCAGCCCCCCCGTTATCCAAATTCCAGTCAGCAGAAAGTTTCAAGGAACACCCGAGAGCCTGAGCCTGATTGCACTGGCCCTGGAGCCCCCTCCCCAGAGCCCTCCTTTAAGGTTCCCCAGGAACTGTGGAGCAAGACGAGGTCTGAGGTTGGGTTCGCTTCGGGGACCAGTTGTTTAGAATGTGTCACTCCTCCGTTACTCAAGTCCGTTGCATTTAGGCTCAAAGAAAAACGCGCAGCTTCAATTTCAGGATTATACGCCGCGTGGGCCACCACCGTCGAGAGAGCTATCTCCGCACGCCACCAGGAGTGTGCACCTCGTGTCGCGCGCGCCCATGGTCCGCAGTTCCGTGTGCGACGAGTGCGAGAGACAGCTCATCGGCGGCAGCTGCACCTCAGAGACATGCGAGCGCAGTGGTGGACGAGGCTAGCCACGGTGATAGCAGGCATCAGTCGCCACGTCGAGCGCGGCAATGGCACCCGACAGCTTCAAGACTACCGATGGGGCAGGCTACAAGATGATTGGTGACATACCCGAGGGCGTGCACGCAGTCCTGCGCGAAGGACGTGACCCCCCGTGGGAGAGATGGCTCGACCTACTTCGGGGAGGAGCCACGACCTCAGCGGTGGTTCCTGGGTCATGGGTTCGATGCGCACAACGGGTGGCAGCGCGAGCCCAGAGAATTGCCATACAATTTTCCATGTCAGAGCTTCGTGAATGGATGCAGGAGCCATCGTCGACAGGCATCCTGCACAAGGCTCTGAAGAAGCAGCCACTGCCGCAGATTGAAGTGACAACGGGTCCCCATGCCATTTACCATCCCATTGACATCATGGACGAGAAGGTAAAGCAGTTCAAACAACTTTGGGCGCCAAAACCCATCAATTATTCCGACACGTGTGATTTGTTCAATCGTATTAGGGCTGGCTGAGGCCGTTGAAGGCCACTGGAGCCCATTGATGGAGCGAGCATCGTCAAGGCGTGCAGGAGGATGAAGGCGAGAGCGGGTACAGGAGTTGATGGGTTCACTCCAGTTGATTTTGAACGCCTGCCTCCAGCAGGTATCGCGGAGATGGCGTTGATCCTGGAGGCGATTGAGGCCACGCTCACGTGGCCAGTACAGATTAGTCTAATCTTGGCTAAGCTCACGCCGAAAAAGACTTCGTGCGACCGTGCGATAGGGTTGGTATCAATGATAGGACGAGTATGGTCAATGATTCGAGAAGAAGAGATCCACGTTTGGAGTAAAGAGCAGATGACGTTTTGGGACGCTGCGGTGAAAGGCAACTCCTGCCTCCAGGAGGCCTTCTTGAGATCCATAGACGAAGAAGTTGCTCACAATTTCCAGATGCAACTCGCCCACGCGATGTCAGATATTGAGGCCATTTACGACTCCATTCCATGGCAGCCCCATGTGGAGGCAGCATTACGACTCAATTTTCCGCCTGTGGTGCTGTATCTTGAACTGGTTCAATGTATCGCTCCACGGACTTTCGAACAAATGGGTGCAGCAACTGAGGCACTCGAACCAAGTCAGAGTGTGGTGCAGGGGTTGAGAGCTGGCACGCGGTTTGCCAAAACCCTCGCCCACTTTGTCATGGCCCATGTCACGACAATGCACCCTCCGATGGGGCACAGGTTGTGGATCGACGACCTATCCCAAACTACGAGAGGTTCCCGACAGGCTATTCGTACAGAGATGTTCGACTGCATCACCACCACATATGAACAATTGAAGCTCAGGCAATTGAAGGTCGCGGCCAAGTCAACGATCATGTGCACGAACATCCAGGACACGAGCACCATTGTTCAGGCGCTACGCCGACGAGGGCTCCAGATCAAAGGTGTGAAGCAAGCTACGTATCTCGGCATCGACTTTGGCTGTGGCAGACTGGCAAGGTCGATCCGTAGGATTCGGGACAACAAACACAAGTTGATGTCAACAAAAATCAGGAAGTTTACCACTGCCTCTCGGCAGTATCAGATCACCTCCAAGCTCCAGAAGCAAGGAGGATTGCCTGCGGGCCTCTATGGCCACCAGGTCCAAGGGGTCTTCGGGCAGCAGTTGGTCCAGGCGAGGCGGGGGCTGGCCCAGGCATGATCCAGTGGCAACAAGGGCAGGTGTCTCACCACGATCCTGGACCTCAAGGCACCCAAGGCGGACCCAGCCATCAGGATGGTGACCCAGGGTGCCAACCTCTGGCTCAAGACGTGGCGAGATCATTCTCATATACGTGAAGGAATACGTCGCATTTGGCCCAAAGTGGTAGCACGACTTCAGGACGCCGAGACCTCCAACCAAGTCCGACTGGTGAGAGGGCCGGTGTCAGCGGTCGTCCTGAACCTGTTGCGCGTGGGATGGCACCCCACATCGCCTTGTGAGTGGAGTTACCCTACCAGTGACAACACGTACGAGGCTTGGACTTTCCCAGATGATTCATATACTGGCAACCCGCACCTGGACCAGCACCAGCATCTACTACGAGACTTGGAGGAGGCAGCCAGCCGCACTACCTGGACGCAGGCAAGCAAGCAGTATCTTGGAGGAGGACTGGAGCGAGGAGTGGATAACGATTCCTACCGTGCTTTGCTCCGTCACCTCTCTTCTGGCCCCGACGGAAGCAGACTGGCGGAGACGATGACGATGATCGCGGCTGTAGGATGCTGGCCCAAGGTGAGAAAGGTCGAGATGATCAAACACTTTCGAGGATCAGACTTGTGCGATAGGTGTAAGGAGAAACCCGAGACGGCTTTACATCGTTACTGGGAGTGCAGTCACAACAAGGGGTCCAAGGCTTTCGACATGAGTGAGGACCTTGTGATTCAGGCCACCACTTAGCTCAACACTGCGGAGGCTTTCTGGCTGAGAGGCCTCATCCCTGAACCGTGGACACGCGTCCCCGAACCTGTCGGGCAGGACTCCTGGGAAGCGACGGGCGTGAATGAGGTTGAAGCTGGTTGCTTCGGTGAAGGAACACGCGAGTGTCCGCTTCTGTTTTCGGGAGACGCCTCGGGGGGACCTGACTCCAGGTCGCCTCGACTCCGACGCGTAGGAGTGGCCATTGCCAGGTTTTCCTCTCTGACCCCCCTGAGCCTCGAAGCCTCCACACTGGGCCCCCTAAGTGGCCACAGGCAGGTTGTTGCTCGGGGTGAAACTTTGGCGTTCTATTTAACCCTGTTTACCACGCGTGGGTACGTCCTGTATACTACTGACTTTGAGTCATTGGCTGAGAGCTGGTATGCCAAAGCTTTTCTCACGCCTAAGGGGCCCGATGCGGATTTGTGGGCCAAGATAGGGAACCTCATGTGCACCAGACGTTACAGTGACATCACCATTCTTTTCACCCGAAGTCATCAGGACGAGGGGGACATCATCGCAGGACGGTCGGTCCGCAGTCTGGTGTTGGCTAATACGGTGGCTGACACACTAGCAGACAAGGCCGCCGAGCTCGCTAGGATTCCAGAGGCGATTCGGACTAAAGTGAACCTCGTCGAATATAATGCTTTCCGAATTCGACTTCGGCTCCTTCGAGCTACTCTCGACAGTTTTGCTGCTGCGAAGGCTTTAGCTGTGGAGGATCGGGATAGGAAAAGCGAGGGGGTCCCCCCCCTCCCACCCCTCCCCGCCCCGCTGCTGCTGCTCTCGCCCCCCTCTTCTCGGCTCATAGGCTCTCGGAGTGTAAACGTAGGTGCTTGAAGTGCTATGGGTCGGCCTCTCAGGCTACAATGGCCGAGTGGTGGAAGTCTCCGTGTCCCGACCTTGTCAACGTTGACAGGACTACAGTATCCTTCCCCCCTCTAAGGGGGCGCGGATCCATGTTGCAGGGGGCTGGCTACACCCTTCCCACTTCCTCAACTTTCATACTGTGCTGAATACCTGGTTTTGTGGGTGTTGCGGGGGTACCGCTGATAAGCAGCTTCGGTCCCTCGGCAAACCCTGCGCGCCCCCCACCCGCACGGGGCGTGCGTATCTCGACCGCATTCAGAATGGGCTTGTTCCAAAGGTCCTCAGCAAGGCCGAACAGCTACGTCGGCAGCAAAGGCCTTAATTTTCTCCCTGCGGTTGTTACTCATAACCTGCTGTCGCAGATGGTTCATACTCATACTCATACTCCTCCTCCTCCTCCTCCTCCTCCGCCTCCTCCTCCTCCTCCTCCTCCTCCTCCCTCCTCCTCCGTTCTCCTCCTCCTCCTCCTCCTGCTCCTCCTCCTCCTCCTCCTCCTCCTCCTCCTCCTCCTCCTAAGCCCATCTGGCCTCAGCTGGGAGGGGGCCAGATCGTGGCCGCGTCGGGCGGGTCGCTCTCGCGCGATCGCCGGCGATCAGGCCGCCCAGGAGGTCGGGCTCACGCGAGCCGCGCGGCGCCCCGGGGGGTGTAGGCACCCCTTGCCTCCTCCTCCTCCTCCTCCTCCTCCTCCTGCTCCTCCTCCTCCTCCTCCTCCTCCTCCTCCCTCCTCCTACTCCTCCTCCTCCTCCTCCTCCTCCTCCTCCCTCCTCCTCCTCCTCCTCCTCCTCCTCCTCCTCCTCCTCCTCCTCCTCCTCCGCAGCGCCGCAGCCGGCGCCCGTGCGGTCGGCGGAACGCCGCGGGAGCCAGCCTGGCACGGGCGAGAGTGCCAGCGCAGGTCCTCTCGGCCCGCGTGCTGGTGCACGTGCTCGGCGCCGCGCACAGGCTCCCGGCAGCACCGCAGCGCGCAGCAGCACCAGCGCCGCCAGAAGCTCGACCACAGCGCGCAGCAGCACCACAGCGCGCACCAGCACCAGCACCAGCACCACAGCGCGCCGCAGCACCACAGCGCGCAGCAGCACCACAGCGCGCAGCAGCACCAGCGCCGCCAGCTCGACAACATGGGGCGCGGGGGCCACCGCGGAGGCCAAGGCAGAGGCAGAGGCAAAGGAGCCGGCGGCAAAGGCAGCAGCAGCAGCAGCTCCTCGACAGACGCATGGTCGTGGACTGCATGCTGGGCCCGCGGAGCATGGCGCCAGAACGACGACGACTGGGACTCCTGGCACTGGACCTGCACCTGCGGCTGCAAAGTCAAGCAGCCAAGAAAGGGCGGCGGCTACGACAAAGGGGACCACGGCACCAAGGGCCGCGACACACGCAGCAGCAGGAGAGGGCGGACGCGCTCATGGGGCATTGCCGATGTCCCTGGCCGGCATGGGCATCACCAGCGGCCCTACCACGCAGCTGAAGGCTGTCGCCGACGGCGTGGCGCCGCGGGTGGAGGAACCGGCCCAGACAGGAGCGCCACAGCCACGGAGTGCGGCAGCGCGGCTGGAGCGCACCAATGGCAAGTACGAGACGGCCTATGAGGAGGTCACCGCCGCCCGTGCGTTTCTTGCCGAGCAGCAGGCCCACCTGATGGAGTGCGCAAGCGCCGTGATCGAAGCAGAGAAGGAGGTCGAGAGCATCACAGGGGTACGGCCAGACTCCAAGGTCAAGGATGCCCAGCCGCAGAAGGTCGACCTCATGCAGACCATCCTCGAGCTTGATCTCGAGGACCTCGGCAGCATGGGCATAGCCGACGACCTGGAGGACGACGACCCCGAGGACTGCGACCAGGACGCGCGTTCGGAGGTGGCGGACGCCAAGCGCCAGCGCCTCCAGTCCTACAAGGACAACGCCACGAAGTACATGCAAGGCTTACGACAACACCTACAGCAAACACGCGAGACGGCGCGGAAGAACCTCGAGGATATCATGCAGGCAGCAAAGACACGAAAGGCCGAGGGCCGGGCGCAGTCAGTGCCACCAGCAGCACCAGCATCAGCAGCATCGGCCACACCAGGTGAAGCATCGCAGCCACGACAGCCGACGACCCCACGAGCTGCGCCAAGAGCCAAGACGAAGGACGAGCTTCTCGACGAGGTGCGCGCCAAGACCAGGAAGGCGGAGAACGCGCAGGCGCGCCAGGCCGAGAGCGTGCGCCAGAGAGGCAGTCCGAATAGGGGTCAGGCAGCTGCCATCGCCATGCCGACCTTAGCTGCGATGCGGAGCGCAACATTGCCGTCGGCACTAGCACGGAGTGGGGCCCGAAGGGTGAAGGACTTCTGGGCGACGGCACGCCTCGAGGAGCGCTACGACGCCTTCGCCATCCAGGAGGCCCACTTGAGAGTTCACGAGATCATGGACCAGGAGAGAGGCGTGCAGAACATGGGCTACAAGGCCTCGTTCGCTCCAGCCCGCCAATCCACCAAGAGCCAGCACGGCTCCAACGGGGGCACCTGCGTAGGCATCCCCTCGCACCACCAGAGCGAGTGCTTCCGCGAGAAGGCCCGCGACGGCACGGCCTCCGCGACCACCGCGGGCCTGCTCAGGCCTGCCAGCGGACAGCCCCCTATCACAACTTCCTCGACTGGGCCCCCCATGTGCTGGCACCTGAAAGGTTGCAGCCTCACGATCGTCAGCGTGTACCTGGACCCCACGGGCAGCCTCCAAGGGATCAACGCCAGGAGGCTGACTACGCTGGCAGCTTTCCTGGCCAGCTGCCAACACCCCTGGATCGCCCCAGGGGACTGGAACACCACGCCAGAACGACTACGGGCTTCGGGATGGCCACAGGCCATGGGGGCCGAGATCGCGACAATACCAGACGGCTACACCTGTTTCACCCACAACAGCAAGCAGGGCACTACAACGGCGACGCTCATCGACTACGCGCTGGTAAGTCACGACGCTCGCAGGTACTTTATCGGACTGGGGACCATGGCGGCACCTTGGAAGACGCACGTGGGACTGACACTACGGATACGAGGTGCTGCCAAGCCAATCAGCATCCGTCAACTCCGAGTCACTTCAGACACCCACCCCCACCACCGAAGCCACCCAACCCTGACAGCAAACGACCGCGGCAGACACGGGAACGACAGAGCGAGCAGACCACCAGCCGAGAGCCGAGCATCGCTGAGCCCGACCACGACGCCCACTACTACACCGCCCTCATGGAGGAAATGAACAACAGATGGATGCAGCTCGGTACCGCAGCGACGGGCCCAGCGCCAATCGCTACCACCAGCAGCATGGACAACGAGCACGACCAACTGGACGACATAGACCAGGAAGGCACCTGCGAGCTGCACGATGACGAGGAGCCGCCGAGCGACTGCTCCGACGTGCTGAACGAGGCGCCGCAGACCTACGACACACCATCGAGCGCACCTGAGAAGGCGGACAGGACGCCGTCTCAGGAGCCCCCCCCACCCAAGTGATGGCGCCAACACGCGCAGTCACGGAACATGGGACACACACCGAGCAGAAGCCAGACACCAAGACTAGGGACAACCTGTGGCACGTCTCACAGGACCTACCGCGTCCACGGCCAGAATACGAACCGCCACCTGACTACATCGAGTGCGGAGCAGCATGTGTCGCCGACCCAGCGGCAACAAAAATCCTGGGGCAGGAGTACGGCCAGTTCGCCGCCACCATGGAACGGTTTTACTGCGCGGTCTACGCCATCCAGCCACAAGGCCGACGACGATTAATTGGACGGGGAGTGGCGAGGAAGATCACTTACAAAACGGCGACGGCCCGTTCACGTAGGACGCACTACTGCAACACGCAGTCTGACTAGTGGGGGAGGCTAGCGTCAACGCTGAGAGCCTACTCCACACTACAGCAACGCGGACATGGCGAACGACAGCGGCACCACTTGGAGGCCGAAGCACGACAACTGGTCTACGAAATCATCCCAACAGCAAGTATACGACTCAACCCAACGGCAGCCAAGCACCGAGACCTGTGGGCAGAGCGACTCCAGCGATTACCATCACTGCACGGACACATCATCCTGGGAATGCTCGACCAAGCTGAAAGAGAAGTACAGAAGGCGCTGCAGAGTGACATGCGAGCTCGCTCGGGCAACTTCATGATATGGCTCTCCGACTCCACGAAGGCCACGCCAGGGAAGCTCCACAAGCTAACGAAGCCACAGCCACGCCACGAAGACGAGTGCGTCCACGCGAGGGGCAAAGCATGCTGCCCACTCACCATCATCGACGCCACGACAGACGAGTTTAGGAAGCTATGGTCGCACCCGACGCTCACCCACCACGACTACGTCAGCATCATCAACGACGTGTGTGAGAGCGCAAGGGCAGCACCGATCACCAGCTGGACCCTCAACGACTTGGACTACTCCCTAAGGTGCTCGCCAGACAAAGGCAAGGGCACCGACAAGATCACAAGCTCTGACCTGCGACGACTCCGGCAGGCAGGGCGACAACAACTTGCCAACCTGTTCAACAGCTGCGAGCGCGAGCTGGCGAGGCCGTGGCAGCTCCAGAGCACCATCATTATGTTGCAGCCCAAGTCAGAGGGCGACAGAGCACTGGGACTACTGCCACAACTATGCAGAGCATGGGGGAAGCTTACTCGACTAACGGTGGCCACATGGATACGCATCGCAGGGAGGCACTGGGACGCAGCTGTGACAGGCAGCAGCTGCCTGCGCGAGGCTGCGGCTCGAATCTTGGGCGACGAGATCTGCGACGCGCTCCAATTATCACGCGCAACCACCTTGGCGGGCATACGGAGATTCTACGACACGCTGGACCTACTACAGGTGTCTTACGCAACCAGACACCTGTGGTTCCCACCAAGAGTTCTAGCACTTGGACTTCAGCTGCACACATGCATGCGAGTTCTACGACAAGCATCCACATACGGTGACCCAAATCCTGCCATCAAGATCGTTGGTCGCAGGATCACGTCACGCAAACAACTTGGCACGAGCTGCCATGTACCAGGTGCTACAACGCATGCGCTACATGGTGCCAGCATCAGTGCCCAACGCATGGTTCGACGACGTGGAGCTCAGAGCGACTGGCAGCCAGCACCATGCCACTACAACCACTATCAATGCCACCATGGCCTACTCGCGATGCCTCGCGGAGCATGGTCCCGACATGGCGGGCAAGAGCGCAGTCATCAGCACCAGCGTGGGCATGACGAACGAGATCTGCAGCCAGCTTCGACAGCGAGACATCGCGATCAAGGCGGCAGCGGTGGGACGGGACCTCGGACAGCACCGAGCAGGCAGAACCCCGACTTGAAGACCGGCACACCGCAGGAGACGACGACTCGCAGCAGGGCGGCCACGCAGCCTCACGCAGCGACTACGACGACTACGAGCACACAGCAGGCGGGCCTCGATCACACAGGGCCCCATGGCGTCTTCCTCCTCCTCCTCCTCCTCCTCCTTCTCCTCCTCCTCCTCCTCCTCCTCCTCCTCCTCCTCCTCCTCCTCCTCCTCCTCCTCGGCAATCACCACAGCGAGACGGAGGTGTGCAAAGGCCCCCGGCAGGCCCTGGGCAGGCCGATGCCTCCACACATGCCTGCCCATCGCCGACGCCGACCCAGCAGTTGCGATATTGCGGGGGGTATTCTGAACACGGGGTTCGACGTATGGAGCAAGCGAGTGAACCTGAAGGAAGGAGCACACCACGCCTGGCCCATCATCTAGCAGCGCCTGGCAAACGTCCCACCAGTCTACCGCCGGGAGCAGAGACGGGGGCTGATGGGCACACACATACTCACACTTTGGGAAATCGGTTGAAACGCCACCTCCCCAACGGAATGGACCGACCACCAAGGCAACACATGGCGCGTGGGCGACGACGACTACCAGGGCGATCCCTCTGACGTCATCCACTCGATCATGGAAGCACACCAACTCCAGCACTGGGCCAAGGCATCCTCGCACTGGCTTGGCAAGGGCTCCGAGTTCGGCATCGACACATACGACCTCAGAAAGAAGCTGATAAAGATGAGGAAGCAGGACAGGCACCACGAAGCGGGCATGCTCCAGGCGATCGCGTGCGCAGCAATGTGGGCGCCAGACCGCAGGAGCAAGACCTTCGGCAACACGGACAACAGATGCAGCTGCAGACAAATCGACGACGACCTACACCGAGCATGGGGTAACTGCAGCCACAGAGTGGAACACGATGACTACGAACGTACGGCGTCGCTACAAGAACGGGCCATCACAGGTAGCGAGCATGTGTCATGCTTTTGGGTGAGAAGATTGGTACCCCGCGACGGGACGGTCCCACCAGGCTGCGACACCGTGGACAGCCCATCGACCTCGTCGCACCGTACGACAGCCACGACAATGCCTACACGACCATCAGCACCGACGGCAGCGGCGGAGAGCACGCCCAAGACCCTCGGTACCGTAGATGCGGACGGGCATGGACGACACTCTCCAAGCAAGACGGCGCTTGAGGAATGAGAGCAGCACAATACGGACCATTGCCTGGACAACGTCAGACCAACAACAGAGCTGAGTTGTGGGCCATCGTCCAGGCGATACAGTCAACCAAGGGGACAGTTTTGATTTGGACGGACTCGGACGTGGCCATCAGAGGGTGGCATGGACAACAGCGCGCCAACAGAGACATCTGGGACCAAATGTACCGCGCGCTGCAGGAGCGCAGCCCAGAGCACCGCGACCCTGCCGAGCTGGTGAAGCTGCGCCACATCCCGAGCCACGCCGACGCGGAGGAGATGCACAAGCTTAACTTCGACGAAGAGGCGTGGCACGGCAACCCGGTGGCGGACGCCCTGGCTGAGCGGGGCGCCCAGCTGCACAGCCTGCCGCGCCAGCAGATGCGCATGTACGAGTGGGTTCGCGCCACCGCCACGCTCGTGTGGAAACGACTCCTCCGTGCGCATCTTGACGCTGTCGCCAGGGACCCGTCGGCACAGATCCCCGAGAGGAAGGAGACCAGAGTGATGAAGAGGCAGAGGGTGAGTGAGATGAGCCAGGCCTTTCCTCCTCCCCTCACAGCCTCCACCCCTCCCGCAGCAGATGGCAGTGTAGGATGTGCAACGAGACGATTAGCAAGCATGCAGGAACCCCAATAACTAAACGTTGGCTCAGCATTTGTAAGGCTGAGACCCCTGGGGCTCAAAAGATCCGAGGGGCCAGAAGCCAGCTTAGGAATAGCCAGATAGGAAATAGAGCGGTGCACGCCACATATACCATGGAATACGCAGAGCATTTTTCCACATGGTGGTGCACAATCTGCGGACGTCGTGCCAAAGCGTCAGACGGGGGGAGTGTCAAAGGGCTCCTTGAACAAAGAATGGGAAGTACGTTATTTCCCGCCTTTCCAAAGGCAAAGACCTGCCCCGCTAGAGTGGCCCCAGGGTTTTCGGAATGCCCTGTGGCCTCGATGTGTGTGTGCCGCGCCAAGGGTCCCAAGCGCTTCAAGGTCCCGAGGCTGCGCCCGTCCCAGTGGCGAAACTCGACATCGTCGTCGCCGAATTCTCCCGAATTCTCCCGAATTCTCCTCCTCCTCCTCATCATCCTCATCCTCATCCTCATCCTCATCCTCATCCTCATCCTCATCCTCATCCTCATCATCATCATCATCATCATCATCATCATCATCATCATCATCATCATCATCATCCTTCATCCTCATCCTCATCCTCATCCTCATCCTCATCCTCATCCTCCTCCCACCTCCAACCGGAAAAAACACACACATAAAAACCTTGGAGGTACAGGACCGTCGCAGTCCCTCCCTGACTTCCTCGTGGCGCTGGTCGTCTGAGCACTTCGACCTGGCAGCGTCCTCCGCCTGCCTGCACAACCTCTTCCAGCACCTCCTACTGACGACCCTCATCAACCACATCCACCAAGCTGGTGGGCCTGGGGAGACGTCTTGTATAGACTTACGTGAAGCCCCAGCCACTCCAGATCCTCGCAGCACAGGGCTGTCCACGAGTCTGGCTGGGGGCGAAGCTCGCCAAGCAAGTCCAACAGGCACTGGGGCGCCGATGTCAGGAGCCTAGGCAGGAAACGCCATCTCCGGAGCCTATAGCACCAACTCCACTGGCACAAGGCTGCAGGCGGTGAACACACTATGGTCCGCAGCCAGTGGGGGTCGCCAGCGAAGCGCACGCCCAGACGACCCCAAACGTCCAGTAACCTCCTCGAGTGAGCATGTCTTTTATGTTTCGCGATAGCGGGCGTCATCAGGGGAGGGCCGGGCGAGAGTTCGTCCCCCCAGATCGCATCACGGCGGGGGGACGGCCGGAAATCTCACGAAATCCTCAGACAAAATCCAGAGGACATCTGTGCAAATGTGGGCAGAAAGTAGCGTGACGTGGTCCATGGGCGGGGGGGGAGGGAAAGGGCCGATCACGGCCATTACCGCTCAGACCCTGGACAAAAAGACTCCTCCTCGGGAGGAACTGGTGATCCACTTAATGTTGTGTTGTCAGAGGCGCCAAATCAGAGGAGTTCAAAGGAAATCACTGAAATTCAAACACATAGGGTACGTAACAACTTCCTGAATAGAAAGCCAAAGCCCACGTAGGACATCTGACAATTTCCAGCATGCCAAAAATATAACTGCTGAAATACAACTTGGGGAGACACATCGGATAAGTTATATATCCAGGACTAGACGCAGGGGGGCGCAAATAGGAAAACAGTGCAAACTGTTGATTATTTGAGATTCTGAAGTAGACGCAGGAGGCACGAATTGTAAACATAAGATGGATGAGGAACTTGAGTAGAGGCTGGACAGAGGAATCGGATACTTTAGATATTCTGGAATAGTCGCAGGAATCACACACATAAACAACACATGACATATCAGACATTATGATATGAGAGGCGCAGGGCAAACAAGCCCGAGTTTCATATGGTTAGAAAAGCTCAAACTTGCACCGATGGACCCGTCAACAATTGCCTACCGCTGAGAATGCCAAGGAAAGACGGAGTAGAGGGGGGGCAGACACAAGCGGGGGGGGGGCTTTTCTCCTCCGCCTCCTCCTCCTCCGCCTCATTCCCCTCCCCCCCTCCTTCCCTCCCCCCCTCCTTCCCTACCTCCCTACCTCCCTCTCTCCCCCCCTCACCCCCCCCCCTTACGCCCGCGCTCCTCCCCCCCCCTCCTCCCCTCCTCCCGCCCCTCTTAACCCTCAGCCTTCCTTTTCCCCCCCCACTTGTGTCTGGGCCCCGCGCCTCAGGCCGCGGGGCCCCGCGCCTCAGGCCGCGGCCCAGTCCTCCCGGGCCCACGGGCTATAGGCCGCGGCCCGGCCCCTCGGGCCTCATGCCCCCCTCGGGCACCGGTGCCCCAAACACCCCACCCAATTGACCCCCCCCCACCGGGCGACCGCAACACGAGACTGCAACTCGCCCTGGGTTCGCCTGGGAACTTCGCGCCGCGGTCGGAGGGAGAAACAATCTCCACTTTGAGCTCCCCGGGGTGCAAAGTAGAAAAAAACAACAAACATCACAAAGAAGCAAGCACATAGGCACATAGGAGCAAGTAGAGCCGCGGGAATAGGATGGCGACCCGAAATTGCAAAAATATTGGAATCCGAAAATGCAAAAAGTTAGGAGCCCGCCCGGGCCCCCCTGGGAAGCACGCGGCCCCCCGCGGCCGTTCCCCGGGTCTTGCAGCGCCGTTCGGAGGCTAATCTCGTCGGGATCCGCCGGGTCGACGACGCTGCGGGGACCCCGACGCCGGTCACAGCCTCCTGCCCGCATATGTACGCTAAGGCCTCCTGGTGGCGCCCCGCCCGATCCCCAACCTCCACCTCCTCCCCTCCCCTCCCCGTCCCCCCTCCTCCTCCTCCTCCTCCTCCTCCTCCTCCTCCTCCTCCTGCTCCTCCTGCTGCTCCGCCTCCTGCTCCGCCTCCTCCTCCTCCTCCTCCTCCTCCTCCTGCTCCGCCTCCTCCTCCTCCTCCTCCTCCTCATCATCATCATCATCCCTGTCCTCATCCTCCTCCTTCTCCTCCTTTTCCTTCTCGTTTCCACTTCCTCACACACCTCCTCCTCCTCCTCCTCCTCCTCCTCCTCCTCCTCCTCCTTACCTCCTCCTCCTCCTCCTCCTCCTCCTTCTTCCTCTCCTCCCCATCCTCCTCCTCCATCCTCTTACTCCTCCCCATCCTCCCCCTCCTCCTCTCCTCCTCCATCCTCCTACTCCTCCTTCTCCTTTTGCTCCTCATCCCCCTCCTCCTCCTCCTCCTCCTCCTCCTCCTCCTCCTCCTCCATCTCCTCGTTAGGAGACTATGGTTACGCAAGTGCAGGCAATTCGTGTGCAACTGGGGCTGTCTACACTTCCCTGAATCCGTGTCACGATTTCAAAGACAGAAGATTGATGGTGCTCGCGTCGCCTGCCTCCATTCCAGAATCACAAAAAAATCCAAGCTGCACCATTCACCGTCGATTTTCGAATATCGGATTTAACATCTGTTGCTTCTATGTGTGCATCCTTGTTCTATCCTACAAGCTTCAACGTATCCTATTATCTAAGTGTTACCAGCTTACATGTTGTCTAGTCGTGCCTCCTGTCTATTTCAGATAGTCTCAACTACCCTATGTGTCTCTCCAGCTTCAGATTCAGGATCTCTAGATTATCACTGTTTGTTCCTCTGTGTGCCTCCTGCGTCTATTCCAGAATCTCTGACATGGCTTTGTCGCGTGTTCTCCAGGTTCTACGTCTGGGTCCTTAAGTTGTTCTACATGTTTCTACGTCGCGATCGGCGGAGATGAGAGGAGCTGTCTGGAGCAAAGACTACTCAAACTTCACGATGAGCCCCCCTGGCGCTGCCCGACCATCGGCTTCGACCCCTCGCAAAAGAGGCCGCCGATCCAGGACCCCCGACGTCGCCGTTTTGAACGGAGCGCTGACCCCGGGATGTCGGGCCTGTCCCCCTACAGGGTGATGTTCGACGAAAAATAAAAATACCCCCAAACTAGTCAAAACATATTCCAAACATAGTCTAGGGACTATGTTTTGAGTATCTTTGGACCTTTTTGGGGGTATTTGTTGGGTATTTTATATTTTTCGACCTGGCAGTCCACTCGGAATCGCTGCTTGACAACCCCAGGGTCCAACGAGGGCCCCATGGAGGCAAGAAAAACAGTCGGGGCCTTGACCTAAGGAACCCTAAGTAAGGAACGAGGCCCCTCTTTTCCATAAGTTAAACTTCGATTTCCCATACCAAAAACCTAAGGGAAACCCGAGGCAAACTGCAACACAATCAAGGAACACCGAGCCCCTCCCCAACGAAAAGCGTTTCTTCTTCAGGGCCCCGACTGTATCAACATTCCTTCGGTCGCAGCGTTTTTTCAAACGCCGCGATTTAAAAATTAGAACGTTGGAGATCTGGGAGGTCGCCGACACGACGCCCCCCGGAGGGACTTGGATCACTGCGGGGGTTACTGAGGAGATACGGGGCTCTAAGCGGATGCTGAAGGTGGGTTATACCTGGCCGAAGCTAGCTTACGAGCCGGTTGCTGGTAGCATAGGGGGGATGATAACTCCGCTAATTAAGTGGGCGAAGCCCGCAGAACCTCGATCGTTACCCCACCCTTCAATCACCTAGGGCATGTGTAACCCACTTGTAAGCTAGCGTAGGCCAGATACAACACAGTTTAGCATCCACTGAATTAGAACTCCCCTTATGCCCTTCGCAACCTCCACGGTGATCTCATAAGAAACAACCTGAAAGCCTCGTGCAGCAACTTGAGACCCAATGCACGCTGGATCCACGTCGGAATTACGTCGGGGTTAAATCGGATTACGTCGGATGTACGTCGAATGCACGTCGGGTTCACGTCGGATGCACGTCGGAATTACGCAGGAGCATCGCCGCGAGAACGTCGACCCATATCTTACGAAATGGACCTGTGGACCAGACAGTACAAATCTTGCGCGCCGCGCGACGTCTCCAGGATCCCTCTCACAAGTGATCCAGGTCTGGGGAGACGTAAGACGTAAGACTCGGGTTCGGGGGAATCGGCTTGGCCTGACGGGGCCATCATGAGCATGACCAGACCCAGCCTGAACTCCGACGCGAGCTCCCGCTGCAAGCATCCCCCCGAAGACTGGACCGCCGAAAAGTCCAGGACGCGCCCGTCCAAGACCGCCGGCAGACCCGAGCTCCGGCGCACCCGTGCCGGTCCGAAGAGGTGGGCAGACGCACGAGGCAGGAAGGCGCTGAGAAAGTAGATCGGGCCCCCGACCGCCCCCCTGAGGACGCGGGCGGAAGGAAAACACCGCTCGACTCGTGAAAGCAGGAGGGCGCCTAACGCAAGCTGGGACTCGGGGCATCCACAGAGACCTACAGGGCAGTTTTGGATACATAGGATTTTTAAACATATGGGAATTTGATACATGGTTAATGCACGAGTTAATGTATGCATGAGCTCATCGTTGTTCGTAATACGAAATCCCTGCATTTCTAATACGTGATCCGCACGCGGAGCATGTACTAAAAACGGCACTGTACTTTCAGCGTGTCCCCTGGGAGGCCAAGGATGTAGCTATACCGCTGCTCCCCGGACCACTGGTGGGACGTGCGCTCTCGCCAAAACCTCGCAGCGAAGCCGGCGGTGGCGAGGAGGGACTCCCCGGGGGGCTCACGAAAAGGGGGAACGACGAGGCAGGGGCAGCACTGTGGAGGCCTTTCCCTCCCCAGACCCCTTTGAGTTATGAAAAAATCACGACGGGAGGTTTTTCATTATTTTTGGCCTTTGGGGGCCCTTACCGGCCCTCGGGACCGTCAAAAAACGACTCAGGACGAAAAACCGGTCCCGGGGAATGGGTCGAGACCTCGGGGGGTCGACGTCATGAAAAAATCATGGCGTCGGGGGCCTGGGTCCTCCGACTGGGATACTGGCCGACGGGTAGCGGTATACAGTCGGGGCGTTGACCTCAGGAACCCTAAATGAGGAACGAGGCCCCTGTAATCCCTCAACTTGAACTTCGATTCCCCGTGGAAAACCTCAGGAAAACCCGAGGCAAGCTGTAGAACCATCAAGGAACACCGAGCTCCTCCCCAACGACAAGGGTTCCTTGGTCAGCGCCCCGACTGTAGAAACCCTTTCCTCCTCTGGCAAAAATGCCTCCTTGCAGCGTTGCCCCGACGGGTGAGGAGGGCCACGGCTCCCCGCGGCAGGTGGCGAAAGGTCGGCTCCCCCCGCGGGGCCGCCGCAGAAGCCCTGGCGCCTCCCGAGAGATGTTCCGAGCCTCCGGGGAAGGCTCGGGACGACCCGTGGGCCCTGGAAACGACAGGGCCGTTTTTTTACCGGTTCCGCTTTGCCGTTTTTGTTGCAGGTTCCGACGCCGCTGCTTTGCCGGCTCCGTCGCCGTTGTTGGACCGGCTCCGGCTCCGGCTCCAATCCTGGACGACTCCTCCGACGGCTCTGGGACGACTCCTCCGAAGGCCAGCTGAGCATCTTCTTAGGGTGGAGGGCTCAGGGAGAACTCCGCGTGGGCTTCTGCCCCTCGAGGCCAAGTCCGCCTTCTGATTCACCTTCTGCAGATCCAAGCCTCGAGAGCCCATCGAAACGGCATCTCGGATTTTACCGCTTGCCCTCCACCCAAAGAAAATGCTCGGGCCAGGGGGCCTCCGAGCCTCCTGGGCAGCCCCGCCCCCCTGGGCGCGCCGCCGAGAGAGGGCCTTCGGGGGCCCGGAGCGGCCTCCCGAGGCCTCCGACGTGCGTGGGGCTCTTGCCGGGGCGGGGTCCCCGGAGCTCTGGACCAGCTCCCCAGGGGCTCGCCGCCGCCGCCGCCGTCGTCGCCGTCGTCGCCGTCGTCGGCGTCGTCGCCGGCGTCGTCGCCGTCGTCGTCGGCGTCGGCGTCGTCGTCGTCGTCGTCGCCGTCGTCGTCGTCGTCGTCGGCGTCGGCGTCGTCGTCGTCGTCGTCGCCGTCGTCGCCGTCGTCGTCGTCGTCGTCGCCGTCGTCGTCGTCGTCGTCGCCGTCGTCGTCGCCGCGCCACGGCTCCCCGCGGGCGTGGCGCGGTCGGCTCCTCCGCGGGGCCGCCGAAGAAGCAGCCCCAGGTGCCGGGGCTGCAGGCGGACAAGGGCGCGGCGTCCTCTGGGGAGAGCACGGCGCGGCACGCACAGAAGCGTGCCGCGTCGGGGCGCGCCCTCCTCCCTCCCGACGCCCTCCTGCACCTGCTCCTGCGCCTGCTCCTGCTCCCTCCTCCTCCTCCTCCCTCCTCCCTCCTCCTCCTCCTCCCTCCTCCCTCCTCCCTCCCCTGCTCCCTCTCCCTCTCCCTCTCCCTCTCCTCCCTGCTCCATGCTCCCTGCTCCTGCTCCCTGCTCCTTCCCTCCCCCTCCTCTCCCCCTCCTCCCTCCTCCTCCTCCTCTTCCTGCTCCATTCACCTCCAACGCCCTCCTGCTCCTGCTCCTGCTCCTGACCCTGCTCCTGCCCCCTCCCTCCTCCTCCTCCTCCTCCTCCTCCTCCTCCTCCTCCTCCTCCTCCTCCTCCTCCTCCTCCTGGCGGAGAGGGAGCCGAGAGCGAGGATGCGGGGGAGGGAGGAGGACGAGTGAAAGGAACACGAAGGTGCCGATGCCGCTGCTCCCTGGACCTCTCGAGAGGCGCGTCGTGACCAGGACTTCGGGGCGCGTCCAGCCGCAGCGACGAGGGAATGGCAACGATATAAGTCCATCTTCCTCCTCTGACGATCGAAGAGGGGCAGGAGAAGCAAGTACGAGGAGCGTCCTCGTCGATGCAGTCCAAGCTCAGGTGCACCGGGCCAGGGCTGGGCATCGCGCGGGGCCTCACCTGGAGGCCGTCCGAACGGGGTCCGAGCAGACGGGGTCAGAGGGTCGCGTCGCATCGCCGATGCATCGGCGATGTCGGCGTGCAGAAAAGCGGGGAGGAGGAGGAGGAGGAGGAGGAGGAGGAGGAGGAGGACGAGGAGGATGATGAGGAGGAGGAGGAGGAGGAGGAAGGAGGAGGAGGGGGGAGGAGGAGGAGTATGATGATGATGATGATGATGATGATGATGATGATGATGATGATGATGATGATGATGATGATGATGATGATGATGATGATGATGATGATGATGATGATGATGATGATGATGATGATGATGATGATGATGATGATGATGATGATGATGATGATGATGATGATGATGATGATGATGATGATGATTATGAGGAGGAGGAGGAGGAGGAGGAGGAGGAGAAGGAGGGGGCTTCGGCGATGCGGCAAGATCCTCCAACTCCACCTGCGATACGGTTAGGATCGGGTTGCTTGGCGTGTCGCGCCGCCAGCTCTAGTAGCCTACCACGCTTCGGCACGACGCGCTGACCAGGAGGAGGAAGAGGAGGGGGAGGAGGAGGAGGAGGGGAAGAAGGCGGAGGAGGAGGAGGAGCAGGAAGAGGAGGATGAGGAGGAACCATCAGGAGGAGGAGGAGGGGGGGAGGGGGAGGAGGAAGAGGAGGAGGAGGAAGAGGAGGAGACGTCCCAACTCCCAGGTATCAGCCCCACTGAGCGGAGCGACACGCCACCAGCTTGCAAGGCATAGCGTGCCGACAGGGCCGCCGCCGCGACACGCTAAGCAAAAGTTCGCGACCGTGCGATTCCTCCCCCCTTGACCTTGTCCGTCTCGTCCTCATATCTCCGATGCATTGATCTTTTGCGGCACGGGGTTTGGAACTGCGGGCCACTTCTCAAAGAACGCTTTTTCCTCTCGCGAAATGTTTTCTGGCGGTCCCAGGGCCTTGCGAAGGCCCCCATGGGCCGAAAACTACGAAACACCAGACAGCTCGCCCCTTGGCCCACCGCCAGCCCCACTGCAAAGGGCGAGCAGATATACGGGCGCAGCACCGCGCTGGATGCGTAGCCTTCGGCTGACCGCCCGTGCGTGGCACATGGTGCTGTTTGGTTACGTCTGGGAAATATCCTCACCGCCCTGGCCTACAACTTCCAGCGCCATTACCGCACACCCCTCGCTTAGCACTACCAGCGAAATGTCCTCACCCCTGGACTTAAACTGTCAGCCAACTATCCTCACCTCCTGGCCGGAAAACTGCAAGAGAAATATCCTCAACCCCCTGACTCAAACCTGCCAGGGAAGTATCCTCAACCCCTGGCCTAAAACTGCCAGCGAAATATTCTCAACCCCCTCGCATAACAACTGCCAGCGAAATATCCTCAAACCCCTGGCCTGAAACTGGCAGCGAAATATCCTAAACCCCCTGGCCTAAAACTGCCAGCGAAATATCCTCACACACCTCGCTTAAAACTGCCAGCGAGACATCCTCAACCCCCTGGCCTGAAACTGCCAGCGAAACATCCTCAACCCCCTCGCTTAAAACTGCCAGCAACGTATCCTCAACCCCTGGCGTAAAACTGCCAGCGAAATATCCGCATCCCCCTGACTTAAAACTGCCAGCGAAATATCCTCACACCCCTCGCTTAAAACTGCCAGCGAAATATCCTCAAACCCCTGGCCTGAAACTGGCAGCGAAATATCCTAAACCCCCTGGCCTAAAACTGCCAGCGAAATATCCTCACACACCTCGCTTAAAACTGCCAGCGAGACATCCTCAACCCCCTGGCCTGAAACTGCCAGCGAAACATCCTCAACCCCCTCGCTTAAAACTGCCAGCAACGTATCCTCAACCCCTGGCGTAAAACTGCCAGCGAAATATCCGCATCCCCCTGACTTAAAACTGCCAGCGAAATATCCTCACACCCCTCGCTTAAAACTGCCAGCGAAATATCCTCAAACCCCTGGCCTGAAACTGGCAGCGAAATATCCTAAACCCCCTGGCCTAAAACTGCCAGCGAAGCCGCCAAACGCTGGCCTAAAACTGCCAGCGAAAAGCCTCTGCCACGAAATCCCCCCCCCCGCCTAAAACTGCCAGCGACAAATCCTCAACCCCCTGGCCTAATTTTGCCAGCGAAATATCCTCAACCCCCTGGCCTGAAGCTGCCAGCGAAATATCCTCAACCCCCTCGCTTAAAACTGCCAGCGAAATAACCTCACACCCCTCGCATAAAACTGCCAGCGAAATATCCTCAACCCGCTGGCCTAAAACTGCCAGCGAAATATCCTCACACCCCCTGGCCTAAAACTGTCACCGAAATATCCTCAACCCCTGGCCAAAAACTGCCAGCAACGTATCCTCAACCCCTGACATAAACCTGCCAGCGAAATATCCTCACCCCCCTCGCATAACAACTGCCAGCGAAATATCCTCAACCCCCTCAAGTAAAACTGCTCGCGAAATATCCTCAACCCCCTCGCTTAAAACTGCCAGCGAAGTATTTTCACACCCCTCGCATAACAACTGCCAGCGAAATGTCCTCAACCCCCTGGCCTAAAACTGCCAGCGAAATATCCTCAACTCCCTGACTTAAAACTGCCAGCGAAATATCCTCACCTCCTGGCCTAAAACTGCCAGCGAATTGTCCTCGACCCCCTGCCTTAAAACTGCCAGCGAAATATCCTCCCCCCCCCGCAAGCAAGACTGATCTAACGGCTTTGATGATTTAATTGTTCTGCTTGTTCTGTCAGTACACTTCCTGAAAATCTGGCCTGCGCCCGTAAACAACCTCCGTCTTGCGTGTTTCTCGCGACCGTTCTCGGATCTCATTTCAGGCGGGATCCATCTGCGTAGAATCGGGAAATCGGATCGAATCGGGATATGGGTCGGATCGGTTCACACTGACACGAAGTCGGAATCGGATCGGATCGGCGGCGCCCGGATGCACCACAGCGCCATACAAGCATCGGGCCGCACCGCATCGAAGGAACAGCTGAACCGAATTAGACCAGGCCAGGCGGAACCCATGTTGAATCGGACCGATCGGATCGAAAAAATCCCTGCATTTTGGGAGGCCTGTCGGGCGTTGATCAGTGGGGGGGGGGGGGGGGGG
>CAUYUJ010016874.1:164049-197525 GCA_963575745.1 Prorocentrum cordatum | reverse complement strand
TGCGGGCGGCGGGGCCCTGCCGCGGGGCGGCGGGGCGCATCGGGGAGGCGCGGGGGTGGCGCGGGGCTCGGGCGCGCGGCGCCGCGCAGGGCGCGGGGCGGACGATCGGGAGGGGCCGGAGGACTGTCCGGGCCCTCCTGCCCGCGGGAGGGGGAGGAGGGAGGAGGGGGAGGGGGAGGAGGAGGGGGAGGAGGAGGGGGACGAGGAGGAGGAGGAGGAGGAGGAGGAGGAGGAGGAGGAGGAGGAGGAGAAGGAGGAGGACGAGGAGGGGGAGGGGGAGGCGGAAAAGGAGGAGAAGGAGGAGGAGGAGGAAGAGGAGGAGGAGCAGGAGCTCCTGCTCCTCCTCCCCTCTGCTCCCCAGACAGCAAGGCGTCGTGACAAACAATCGGGGCGGAGGTTTTTCATTGTTTTTGTTCGGCCTCCCGGGGCCCTCGCAGGGGCTCGGGACCGTCCAAGAACAACTCGGGATGAAAAACCGGTCCCGGGGAACTGGTCGGGAGGTCGGGGGCCAGTGTCGCGGAAAAAAACGTCGGATGTCTGGGTCCCTGTCCCTTCTCCTCCCCCTTCCTCTCCTCCTCTTTCCCCTCCTCCTCCTCCTCCTCCTCCTCCTCCTTCTCCTCCACGTCCTATCCCTCTCACTCCTTCTCCTTGTCCTCCTCCTCCTCCTCCCCCTTCCCCCTCCTTTTCTGGCGTTGGGCAAACTTTGAGCGAAGTTCGTAGCGTCGCCTCCCATTCCTCCTCCTCCTCCTCCTCCTCCTCTTCCTCCTCCTCCTCCTCTTCCTCCTCCTCCTTCTCCTCCTCCTGGTCCTCCTCCTGGTCCTCCTCCTCATACATGGGCAAACCTAGACCTCCGACGATAACTGTGAGGGCACTCGATAAGGAAGCATCGGATAAGCAACCGAGGGTCTGGAAACCTGCTGGAGCAGCAATGAAAGCTTGGCCACGGATATCACTGCCGCCCTCATCAGATAAGGAATCCTCCAGTGTAACGAGCCTCCCGAGCACATCCCTTAACCAACGCCCTCACCAGATGGCCGAACGTAGACCTTCGATGAGAAGTAGCCTGCCGACGGACCTAACCATATGCAGTTGTGAATACCGTCGTTGATTCGGTGGATCTCCCTATGGGGCCATGGGGCGCGTAAAGGGTGTGCCGAAATGAGGCGGGGCCGCCATGCGGGCGCTGCCACTGGGGCTTTCGAGCATCGCGAGGACATGGAACGAAGGAGGAGGGCCAGCAACAGGGGCCACTGGGGACATCGGTGGAACTCCCTACAGGGGCCACGAAACGTGTGAGAAGTTCGCCGGAACAGGGGGTGCAACCGCATGCGGGCGCTGCAACTGGGACCTCCTATGGGGCCACGGTGCGCGTGTGGTGCAGCGAAAGGGGGGTGGAACTGAGTTGAGCGCTGCCACTGGGGCCTTTGGTGGAGCTCCCTATGGGGCCACGAAATGTGTGAGCGGAGCAGCGAAAGCATGGTGGAACCGCATGCTGGCGCTGCCACTGGGGCAGTCGGTGGAGCTCCTCATGGGGCCACGAAACGTGTGATGTGGTTCGCCGAAATGGAGGGTGGATATGCGGGCGCTACCGCTAAAACCTTCGGTGGAGCTCCCTATGGGGCCACGAATCGTGTGAGGAGTGCGCCGAAATTGAAGGTGGAGCCGCATGCGGGCGATGCCACTGGGGCCTTCGGTTGAGCTTCGTATGGGGCCACGAAACGTGCATGGGGGGGGGGGGGGGGGAAATGTGGGGTAGGACGGCATACGATTCCTGCACCGGGGGCCTTCGGTGGAGCTCCCTATGGGGCCACGAAACGTGTGAGGGCTGTGCCGAAATTGGGGTGGAACTGCATTCGGGCGCTGCCACTGGGGCGAAGAGTGTGGGGGGGTACCGAAGTGGAGGGTGGAATGCCATGCGGGCGCTGCCGCTAGAACCTTCGGTGGAGCTCCCTGTGGAGCCACAAAACGTGGGGGTGGAACCGCATGCGGGCGCTGCCACTGGGGCCGTCGGTGGAGCTGCCTATGGGGCCACGGAACGCGTAAAGGGTGTGCCGAAACAACGACACGCGGGAGATGAAAGCAGAGGTGGGATCCGGATGGGATGAGGGGGGGGAGGAGGGGCAGCGGGAGAGAAGGGAGCACGCGGCGCGCCGTCTCTTCAAAACGAGGACCCAACACCACATGATGGCTGGAAACGCGTAAAAGAAACCCGGGCGAAAGAGCCGACCATGTGCAGCTGCGCATGCCGCAAGACAGATGGAGATTCAGAGATGGGGCCAGCTACAGTTCTAAGGCGTGCGTGGGGAGGACGGAGCGGCGTTGCTGATAATGTCGTAGCGCTCGGCCGCAACGGGCTACAACTGGATGTAACTGTTTACGGCTGAGACGTGTGAGAGATGTGTCGAACTGCGCGCGGTCACTCATGCGAATCTTGCCACTGGGGCCGTCGGTGGAGCTCCCTGTGGCGCCGAGAAGCGTGTGAGGTGTGCGCCGAAATTGGGCGCGGTCACGCAAATTGTTCCTGCCGATGCGGTTCGGTGGAGCTCCTCCTGCATTTGGGGCGGTGGGGAACTGGCCATTTACGCATGCGATTCATGCAACTGGGGCCTTCGGTGGACCCACCAGATGGGGCCACGAAGCGTATGAGGGGTGCGCCGAAATTGTGAAGAAGGCATTCGGACGCAGCCACTGGGGCCTTCGGTGGGGGTCTCTATGGGGCCACGAAGCGTGAGAGGGGTGCGCCAGCACGGTGCGAAGAAAACGTGCGAA
The DNA here is from genome assembly GCA_963575745.1 of Prorocentrum cordatum. Classification (NCBI taxonomy): domain Eukaryota; class Dinophyceae; order Prorocentrales; family Prorocentraceae; genus Prorocentrum; species Prorocentrum cordatum. The sequence goes on along the minus strand of CAUYUJ010016874.1, from coordinate 194,756 downwards.
CGCTGCCGCTGGGGCCTTCGGCGGGGGTCCCAACGCGGCCACGAAACGTTTGAGGGGTGCGCCGAAATTGTGTGGACCATGTGTGCGAACGCAGCCACTGGGGCCTTCGATGGAGCTCCTTATGGGGCCACGAAGCATGAGGGGTGTGCCGAAATTGTGTGGAAAAGGCATGCGAACGCACACGGTGGGGCCTTCGGTGGAGCTCCATATAAAGCCACGGAACGTGCGAGGGGTTGCACCGAAATTGGGGTTTGCATGCGGGCGCAGCCAATGGGGGCCTCAGGTGGAGCTCCCTGCGGGGCCAAACAAGCGTCTCAAGAGTGCGCCGAACTTGTGTGGAGAGGTATGCGATTCGATTATTCGGGACGATCCCGCGCGTGATCGGGGGGGGATCCGTCGCGCCGATCACGCCACGGCGGGGGTGCCCTTGCGGTGTTGCAACATGCCCGTAAGCACTGCCGTGCGCCTGCGAAAAACAATCGCCTGCGACCCGACAGTCGCGACGTGCCTGTGACCAGCGCCACAAAAGCTTGCGATCCGATCAATGTGTGGGGGTGCGCCGAGTGGGGGGGAGAAGGCGTGCGAACATAGCCTTTGGGGCCTTTGGTTAAGCTCCCTATGGGGCCACGAAGCGTGTGAGGGGTGCGCCGAACATGTGCGGACCAGGTATGCGAACGCAGCCACTGGGGCCTCCAGTAGAGCTCCCTGGGGGGGGCCACAGAACGTGTGAGGGGTGCACTGAAATGGGGTTGGATCTGCATGCGGGCGCAGCCACTGGGGACTGAGGTGGAGCTCTCTGTAAGGCCACGGAACACGGAACATGTGAGGGGTGCGCCGAAATTGTATGGACCAGGTATGCGCACGCAGCAACTTAGGCCTCGGGTGGAGCTCCGTATGGGGCCACGTTGCGTGCGAGGGGTGCTACGGAATGGGCATGTGGAACGCAGCAGCTGGAGCAAGTGAAGCGGGGAGCGGGGAGGGAGAGTCTGAAGTGACTATGGTAAGTCAAACAGCATCCGATTCCATGGGAAGCGGACGGAAGATAGCGTCCAATGCCATGCTGTGTTAGTTCAGTATGGGGAGTGGGCGGATCAGATAGGATAAGACAGATGTAATGATCTTTCCCGCACATAGCGAACGCACGCAGTGTCCGGGCAAATAGGGCGCGCGTGCCTTGAGCCAAAGGCAACAGCGCGCGACCTATGCTCCCGATCCTATATATCATCTCCCAAAGAGCTACCCTTAAAGTCGGGAGGGGAGGAGACGGTGAGTATAGCCGCGCAGCCGTTAGGCTCCACAAAGGCCGCGCGCAGACTGTTTGCAAAAAACAGTACGTACAGTTTGGCCTAACACCAGACTGTAAGGCAAGTTTCTTCGTAAAACATTTTCACGCATACGCAAGATAGCCCTTTGGACATCAAAAGGCTATCGGCCCGGCTAGAGGTAAGCCAAACAGGCTATACCTTTCCGAGCAAAAGGGTATTAAAGCAAAGAGCCTGGATCAATATGAACAGGCTCGTTGCCAAGCGTGAAAAGTAAGGCTCGTTTCCGAGCAACTAGGAGGGCGCCTCTGTATTAGGCGCCCGTGCTGGCAGACTGGACCGCGGGGGCAACAAGGACAGACTAAAACTGATTTGACTTAGGCTTGTTTCTGTCCTCAGGACCCCGAAAGGGAACAAACTGCTTCACGTCATACTTAAACGACTGAGTGCCTGACATCACCTCCAAAAGCAGCTCCCGATCGATACTCCCCTTTGTCTGCCCATCTGCGGTCATGTCTCTAGTATCACACCACTCTACGTTGTGCACTATACCTATATCCATGAGCTCACGTATCCCGCTGATATGTCTCAGCGAAGTCCGTGCCGTCGGTATCTTAAGATCTTTGCTGGATAGCGATTTGTATACAGACTCAGCGTCTATAGTAAGGGATACTTTAATGGCTAGGCCTCCAACTTCACGCGTATCACGTAGTTGTCGTGGAGTAAGTGCCCCTGCCTTGAGCTCGTGGAGAGTGATGAGCGTGGGGCAGCATTCATCAAGGTTGTGTGCAGCTGCAAGTGCCTCAGCGGCATAGCTGGACCTCACCTGCAATCGGTGTGATTTGCATAGTCCGTCGCAAAGGTGGATGACGGATTTGCCTTGAGGCGAGTTTCCTCGCCGTAATACGTTAGCCCCACGGATGCCGTAGCCCTTGGTCTCATCTTCTTCCTCCCCGGTGAGCTTCCGATACCCCGAATCACTGTGTATGTCTACTTCGTTCGTCGGTTTCATCAGAGGGAAGGTGATGCGTTTCGGGCTGCTGATCAGCTTTCGCGTCACAGCATTCAGTCGTCTGACTTGTAAGTTGGTGGGCTCTTGGATCTTCTGGAGAGAGATCACATACACCATACGCCAGACTTGAGTAAGAAGGGCATACGCGAGAGCTCCTCGCAGGCTAACGAACATGTCGGTGATGCGTTTGGTAGCTTTGGCGTCAGCCGCCGCTCCCGTAAGTTCAGGGTGTGTGATGGGACGTAGGTGTTTAATGTACTCGTCCTGATCCACGATCACATCCCCTTGTTCATTCTTGGTGTAGCGAACGGCGCAGTTCGTATAATAATGTTTGTTGAGCTTACATTTACCAAACACCTTTTCGACACGTTGCACATAGTCATCTACGTTTTTCTCTAGGCCTGTCATGTTGATATCGTCGACATGGTTTGCCGTTAACAGATCTTGACTGAATTCAAACTCAGGATCGCAACTTGTCGGTGCAAGGCCTATAGCTCGTGTGGTCGTACGAAGCTTGAGGGAGAACGCTCTTGAGGCGTCCTTTGTACCCGTCCCTGGCTTGAGGCACCTGAGGCAGTGTCGGCTTTCATCGTAAGAAGAGAAGCCTGGTAGTGTACGAAGCACCTGGGCGCTTCCTGGTGGAAGAGTGAAGCAAACCATGCGAGTTTCCTCGCCGGTGGCATGATCAAGTTCCTCATAGGTCAGACCTTCGAGGAACGCTTTGTCGATATCCATAGATGCTAAGATCCATTCTGGATGACATGCCGCCTCACGTGCCAGGAGCCTCTGGGACTGTCTTCGAGCAGTTCCTGAGAAGGTTCCTACATCAAACGCCTCCGTGTCCATGAATCCGCGAAGGACAAGTCTGAGACGGATGGTTTTAACATTCTCGGTGCCTACCTTCACAAACTTCCACTTGTTTACATATCTGGATGTCATGATGTTGGAAGCTTTAGATAGGTCGTACATCTCGAAGCACCGGATATCAAGCCAGATCTTGAGTTCGGTGTATAAAGCTTCACTAACCTGTTTAGGGTGTTCTGCTATATCGGCTTTGGTGAGTAGGTCGTCTTCCTTGACTACCACAGCGCGTTTAGCAGCCGATGGTACGTACACTCTCATCGTTGCGACCATGTCAGTTTCAAGCTGTGCAAGTTGGGTCTGATCCAACACTACCTTTGACATTTCGGGTGTGAAACATAACTCGACATAAGGACCATGTTCATCACTGTCAAAAGAATAGCCCTCGTCAGGTGTAGTCGAGCATAGAGAGATAAGACAGGGCTCTTGTGGTTCAGGCTCGTCCCCGAGCGTTTCCGACACTATGATATCTTCCTCGTCCACGGATGCGGAGACCAGAACACATTGGTCGGGCAGCATAGTTGTTGGGACAAAGAAGAGATGATCGTCGGTAACCGTTGTGGGATGAAGGTCCATACGTAGTTCATCGTACCACTCCTCCATCATCATAGCCTCGATGTCATGTTCCTCGCTTTCTTCGTAGATTGTTGGCAGGCGACCTTCACTTGGTGATGAAGCACCTGGGGTGTCTGGTGGAGGCCTGTCTCCAGGCTGGTCATGTTCTCCAGATGTTGTGCCCAAGTGCTGATACTTGGCAAGGTCGTCATGAAATCCTAGGGAAGGAGCATGTGACGTCAGGCACTGGATGAGTCTGGAGCGAGTGCTACCAGTGATTCGAGAGATGTTCAGGCCGGTGCCCACACACTCATAATAGTGGAAGGCTGGGTTGACGTCGTTGTCGTAGTGGATCAGTGTAGACCCGGTGGCGTACTTAACTGCAAGTAGACTAGACACGCTCTTGGCCAGTCTCACGGCTACTACACGTTCAACTCGGAAATAATTTCGCACGAGATACTGCAGTGCAAGATGTACGCGCGGGTGGAACTTGCTGTCGTCCGACAGATCGACGTTTCCCTTGTAGTCTGGAATATAGCCAAAGACTTTGGCAGGTTTCCCTGCACCAAGGTGTGCCACAAATGTAAGGGCGGTTTGCATGGCCACGTTGTCCATGCCAAGCTCCCTGGTAAGGAGGCATTCAATGTATAGCGTGTGGCAAGCATCAGGGTACATTACAAATACCTCACGTGATCCTGCCTTGACGACGACGTGTCCTCGTTCAGGCACGTTGCGGATCACAGGAAACGGGCCATTCCAGCCTCCATGGTCGTCCTTAGTGGCTGTAGGTCGGTGATAGTCGACCAAGTCCCCTGCCGAGTAAAGGCGAGCACCACCTGGGGCCGCCTTAGCCCTGAGAGCACGATTTGTCTTAGCTACCGCCGTGGCTTGAGTTGTTGCTTCCAGGCTAACTTCCCTCACACGGCATTCTCGTTCGTGGCCAGACGTCTCGGGTCCCTTAGGGAAGTCAAGGGTGTCGAGGTCAGGAAGAAAAGAGGGCTGTCGCCCAGTGTGTGCTTGGTATGGCGATACTCCGCTGTAAAACGTGAAAGCATTGGTGACGAAGATGCCTTCAGCCAATACTCTAGTGAATGCAACAGGGATGTTGTGTCTATTCAGCTCTTCCTCAATCATATGGAGAGTGCCCCTAAGAATGCCGTTGCGTGACTCGATCGAGGTCGCGTGTTGGCCAGGCGCTCGGATACAAAGTGTCGCACCCTTGCTCGCCACCATGGCCTTGGCAGTGTCATTGCTCAGGGCGCCTTCTCCATCTGAATACAAGACTTTGAAGGGTCCATGATAGGCAATCCAGCAGTAGTGGTAGGCGTCGAGTATAGCGTCACGTTCTCTATCAGAAATCTCTTGGCCTGCTGCCAGGCGGATACATCGGCCCATAATATGAAATATGGTTCGTTTCTGGTAAAACATGAGATCTACTTCGCCTTCGCCAAGCCAATTTCCAGGAAGGCTTACGGAAGGTAGCGTAGAAATACCTGGACGTTCCCATGCTCTACATTCCCGACATGTGTCACACATTTCTTTGATCATATTTAGTCGAACGTTGTCCAGTCCCACTTTGTCTAGGATCAGCCTCATCTTGGGTTCCTCCGCATGGTACCACCGCAGGTGCAATTTACGGAGTTCATTTTTGACTACGTGAGGTTCGTGACTACGGAGGTTTTGCAGACTGGATGGATGTCAAATCTCGTCCAGTCGGGCAGTCGTGGAGCCCCCGAGCCGGTTGAGGCAAGAGGGTTGCTTGCGGCTCTCCGCAGTCGGTCTCCTTCGTCAACGCATCTGGCGGTGGCGGTGCGCCTTGTAGGCGACCACGGCGGGCCGCTACTTGTGGCGGCTCGCCTGAAGACGCGGAAGGCGTGTTTCCACGCTCGGGCGCGTCTCGCAGTATATCGTAACGGCTGGCGCCAGATGTAGGATCAGTGTTCCCAAAGGCTCGTGGTCGCGGTGGCCTGGCGCGGGCGCCCTGACGGCCGCCCGACGCTGAAGCTTGGCCCTCCCCAGGTTTGGGCAAGGGTTTCCACCAAGCTGGCACATTGTTGCCCTCGGGATCATGATCATCTGGGAGTTTGAACGGCTCAGCAAAACGACATTTGCCGGGCTCAGTGTCGAGGTGGTTCTTAACACCCTTGCTTCTCGTAAGGTCCCTTTGGCATGCAGGACATGGCCAGTGTACAGAGATAGAATCATGATACTTACACTGTGTAGGATCTCTGTTGTGGCTGGGACTGTCCTTTCGGACATTGTCGATGCATGCTGGGCACGTAGCCACTTTTGGGATGATACGATCGCCGATGCATCCCATACCTTCCCCTGGTTCAGCTTGATCAGGAAGGTCAGCAGGGTAAGCGTGCGCAGTGCGTGTAGGCGCGTCTCCGCGCGTGGTGTCGATGGCTTTCGCCAAGTAAGCGGCTTCCACAAAGGCAGACTGCAGTCGTCGAGTGTATGTTTGTGCCAATGAAAGCTCTCTGTTGCACGGTTGTGCGTGCACATGCTGACCGTTGCATTTGAGTCGCTCAAAGGGTTTCAGAATCGTCTCGTCGTTGCTGGTGATATTTGTCGGCTTCTTGATAAAGTCCCGTCGCACATTGGTCGATGTGTACGGTTGTGATATGTGGTCGGTTGGCAAGTTCTTTCCATGGGGAAATATAATCCACCCATGTTCCTGTGGGTTGTTCGCGTATAAACCACCTCCGTGCATTATCTTGAGTAACTGCTATTCTGCCACAGTAAGTTATGTGTGGCAAATCTTATTTACGATGCTGCTCCCAAGTGCTATGGTTGGCTTTGTAGTTGTAGTAGGATGGTGGTCCTGTGGTGCGGCAACTGGGCTGTAGTATGGCTACTCGTACGTGGCACACTGCGAAGTAATGATCTACACCTCGCTGCACCGAGGGATCTCCCAGGTCGACGCACGCGGTCTTGTCTAAGTTGCCTCCTGAGGAAAGACACCTTGAGAAGGCAAGCTCTGGAATGCCACCCTCACCTCCGCAAAGCTCCAACATCTCCACGCAATTATTATTGTGACCATAGCATAGAGTAGCTACTATGCTACATATGTCCGCGTGTGTGTCGGGCATGTGGGGAGGGTAAGGAACAGGTCATCATCCTCATCTGAGCTTATCAGCTCAACAGGGGCGTCAGTGCTCCAGGTCGCCATAAGATCCTGTCCGAGTCCCGACAAGTCGTCACCGCAACCATCGTTTCCGTCTTCGACGTGCTTTTTGATGCGGCGAGGCTTGATGCCTGCCTCCTTCTCGGCTTTGAGGTGAGACTTGCTCGTCTTGTTCACCGGTCTGTGTGCCCATCGTCGTTGATGAGTGGGTACATGCTTCAATCTCCAGAGTCGGGAGGGGAGAAGGACAGTCATCTATGATGACGAGTCTAGGTTTCTGTGGTGATTGAGTAGGCTCGTTTCCGAGCATGACCGGTTCCTCGGGCTGCCAGTACATCCGTGTACTGATGTTGGCAACCCCTGTAGGTAGTGGTGCGTGCCAATCATATCCTGTTGGTTGACCGGCTACTGCGATATCCTGAATAACAGAGTTGGTATCCAGGTTGATTGTTACACGTCGGATGACATCAGACCATTTCGGTCCTCCTTTGTTGGTCGTCACATAGTGATGGATGTTGTGATCCGTACGTGTATAGGTGTTCAAGTATATCGGCACGTTTCCGTGCGTAGTGTTGCTTGCCAAGATTATGTCGTTGAGGTGACGGATGAGTGTGATACGTGTCTGAGCTCGCCATTCGGCATATCGTACCGCTTGGCCGTACCAATCCAACACATGTTGTGGTATCGCCAATTTGCACGCACATGCCCACAACTTAGAGCTAATCGGTATTGATGTTGCTACCTGCATACAGGTACCACTCGGTGTATTGTCTTGCATATTAAACCTGACACCGATGACACAACGGCAGCCGTACCACTGCCAACTTGAGATCTTCCAGAGTATGACGTATTGGGGATAACTTCCAAACGTATCCTCGGGGGCCAAACGCTATGATTTTCATGCGGAGCTTCTTGGCTTTTGTCAAAAGGTTTTGAATACGAGACCAGTGTGGGGCCACTCTCTTTCCCGGGGTTCGCACGTACCAGTCACCCGGTGTACTGACCCATATTAGAGTATAGTCCCCACTGATCACCGCGCCCAGGTAATCTGTGCCCACAGTCGTCATAAGCTCGTTGTGGGAAATGCGATCACAGATATAACCTCGGATGCGGAGGTCAGCGCAAGCCTCTCTCGCATCTTCGATGACGAAAGCTCTTTTACTATGGCAGCTTGCCCCGCTGTCCTTGTTACCCCCTGGCCTTTCGGCCACTAGGCAAGGCGACGAGGGGGCAGCGTCGCCCTGCCATCTTCAAGATAAAGAAGATGCGCCTGCAACGTCTGCCAGCATGTGGGCTTCCCTCAGATGCTTGAGCTCAACACTGCAGCGCGCGGTAGCCTCAGAGGCGGATTGCTCCGCAAACGTGGTCAGCACGGATGGATTGTCCACCAGCTGCTTCAATAGGCCTTTCGACCTTGCGTAGTTGACCGTCTGCAGCTCATGGCTCGAGTATCCCATCACTATCTTCCGGCGAGACCGCGCAGCATCCATGGGTACAAGTCCGCCATGCTGGGCCAGTGTCCTAGCTACGAAGCAATCGAACGTCTTCAGATCATCGATGCTGTCGCCTCTCATCGTTGCTTTGGCGAGTGTCTCGAGCAACCCCTTAGGCAGGTTTCCCTGCAATTAATGGCGCTCTTGCGCAGGGGTCGGCTCGCGCGTCAGCACCGTCTGGAACGATGTGGTACTTGTGCCCGAGGCGGGTTGCCCCGCGGCTCCAAATCGATCACACCTGATTGACAGATGCCCTGATGGCAACTTCGTTATTGGCATGATCTTGGAGCCCTCGGGGAGTTCCATCTTGACCTGTCCCTTCCCAGGGAATACCAGCTTCTCCTGGCCTCGTTCGAGCACAATAATAGCGCGCTTGCCCTGCATACTGTCGAGGCCCAGGATAGCTGGCAGGTCCTTGCCACAGACTGACACAATATTCGTCTTGTACGAGTCGAGCTGGGTCGAAGCCTGGCACTCGCAGGCAATGCTAAAGGTGCCCACGGTATCAGCTGGGGCCGACCCCTCGCCTACCCCGTTGATGTTCAAACGAGAACGAGGTACAAACGTACAAGGACGAGCATGTGCCTCAGCAGCCTGGACAAACTTGCGGCTCGCATTTTCTCCCATTATGTTAATCTTCGAGCCCACGTCTATGAGGATTGAATTTCCACCATCCTCAAGAAAGGTCCTACTAGGCTGCTTGATGTGCACTGTCTCTGAAGTGCCGGCGGCGCTGTCTGGCGGGTATCCCCGCAGTTCGATCGTACTCCTTGGCGGGTTTCCCCTCATCGTGCTGGCACCTGGCCCTCCTGCGGCCATACGTGCCAGGTCGACGTACTGGAAGTACGACACGTTCTGGGCTTGAGCGCCCTGTTCCTCCCACCAGTTGGCATACTCATCACGTATGCTCGTGTACTGTTCGCGGGTAGTACACCGCGTTGGCATCAAGTACGAATGAAGGGTGATGTCCTGTAATCCCTCATTCGTGAGGTGGTCCCTGTACTGCAACCACTCGTCGAACTCATTGTTCGTTGCTGAGAGAGCTCGACGGCCCTGACTGCTGTTGCCGCTGTCGCCACTGAAGAGTCTGAGAGATCAAACGAAGCACTCTCAGTCTCAGGATTATCGGCGTCCAACATGAACGTGGTGTGTGCATTATCCATCTGGGTCTGGAAGTGGCGGACACGCAGTTCTCGCAGCTGTTCAGGGCCCAGTGGCAGCTCGGCCCCACCCCCACTCTGGGGAGACATCGGAGGAGGACTCTAGGCTCGTAGTGAGTCGGAAGGATCGGCACAGGTGGAGTGTTAGGCAGGTTTCCCTGCTGAGGCGCCGTCATCGGGATAAGCTGGTCGAAGTATCCCGTCTCCATCGGCAACCTCACCTCCTCCGGCGGGTGTCCCCGCTGCTGGGGCTGTGCTGTCTGCCTGTCCAGCATACTGGCTGTCATCTCCTCCACCATGCTCCTCAACTCCCGCAGCTCCCTCGCTGCCTGTTCGGGGGCCTGAGTGTAGGAGCCGGCCCATGGAAACGATGACGCTATGATGCCTGGCGCTCGACAGATACCACATACTGGTTGCTGTGGATCTCCTTCTCGCTGATTCGCAACATGGCCCACCACATTCGAGTTCCAGCACTCCTCGTGGAACAGGTGGTTGCACCTCAAGCGGTAGATGCTGTCCCTCGGCTGAAACTCCCCGAGGCATACCGCGCAGGTGTCTTCCATCCCAGTATAGATTTCCACATCTGCCGCCCTAGGGTACACCCGCCGCTGCCGCTCCAGGACCGACTCGGAGCCCAGGAAAGCAGCTGGAGGATCTCCTGCGGGAGCCAGTACCTCCGGTGCTACGGCAACCACTGCTGGGGGAGCTGCCGTTGCGGAGGCTGCGGGCGACACGGCCGGCGAGTTTCCTCGCATGGGTGAGCCTCTGTTCCTCGCGACCTCAAGTGCGGATGCACGTGCTTGGTCACGTACGCTCTGTACTGCCTGCCTGCGCCTAAAGCACGCCTGTTGAGTGTGGTACGTCTGCCTGATGTAGTCTGGTAACCATGGTACTCCTCTACTGCCTGGTGATATCGAATGGGCAGTAGGCTGGACGGCCACCTCTGGCGTTGTCGGTGCAGGCATGAAAGCCATGTGCGGATACTTGGACTGATCACTGCAGCACACATTCGTGAGGCTATGAAACTGATCCGCCATTTCGCGATCAAATCTGTTCGGGACTCTAGACCCATCTGGGTACAGTGGCGGATCCATTGGTGCTGGCGCTGGGCTCTGGCCCTGAGCCATGCTCGGATGAGCATTGAAGGCCGGGATGAAGGCTCGTTGCCGAGAAGGGTCACGTGGGTTCGGACCCTCTGGCTCCCAGGACCAGGCTGGCCTCCACCTCTGACCGCTCGGGTGGGGCAGGTTGTGACTCTGCACCTGTTGTACCGCAGCTGCCACCCTTGCGCGGTAGTCATCAGGCACTCCAGCAGCAGTAGTTTGCCCAGCAAAAGGTCGGTGGTGCATTGGAGTGCCGGGCAGGTTTCCCTGCAGACTCGTTGGCGTGCCAGGTGGCATCATGTTCAAAAGAGCTGTGCCATGCTCAGCTCTGGCCGCAGCGATCCGCTCCATGAGAGCGCCATTCGTGGCAGATCGACCAGGAGTCCCAAACGGAGACTGCGCTGGTGGCGTCGCCACTGGGGTCATGCCCCTCGGTGTGTGCATGCTATGCGAGGGGCTCCCTGGCATCTGCTCAAATCGAGCAGGCTCTCCGAAGATGCGGCCGAACGTCTGCGGGTCTCCCTGCGGTTCGGGCATGTCGTTTCTGAGTCCATTAACGGGCAGGTTTCCCTGCATGGCCTGACGGTTACGCGTCACCATAGCGGACATAACTCCCTGGCCTGCGGCCCAGGGATCTTGCTGGCACAGTCTGTCCGCTAGCTGTTCCACCTGCTCGGGATTTAGAGCGGCCGCGACCTGATCCAGATCTGAGGTGCTGAGGACCTGCCAAGATATGGCACTACGCCCTTGGCTTGGGGCACGGCTCGGAGCCGCGCTTCCTGCCTCACTCTCGTTGATCATAAGGATCTGGTGGATCTCGGGCTGGTTTCCCAGCACTGTTGGGCTGGAATGGCCCCTACTTCTCTTTGAACATGAACCGCATGAGGCTCATTAGCCTCTCGGTCAAGAGACCATCTGCGCTTGATGCTAGCTAGCACTGCCCACAGTGTTCCACCTGTGCGGGGCCGTCATTGCGGCAGTGGAGACGCGTGCAAGGCGATTGCCCATATATTCTGGGTTCCGCCATTGCTTTCCCGTGGAAAATTCTTCCACGTGTGGAATATAATACGGCTCAAGAATGCCATCTTTTCCTTCTGATAAGAGAACCCCATTGTCGAACCAGCAAAATACGATCCCGTCCTTCAGGGCTTGGTGCCAGTCCACAAAGATAACGATCTCGGAATCGGGGCCCCATCCACTCTGCACGCCGCGACGACGAAGCGTCGGGGCAAAGAGGATGTGTGATCGGCCTGTCCCTCTCTTCTTTGCGTTGTGTTCTTTACGACAAGAGAGGCCATACCACATGATGCCCTCAAAGGCTGTCCATCGTGTGCCATGCATGGCAACCTCGGGGTATGGGGCCGGTCTCCCGGCAGGGTTGTCGTGCAGTACAATGTACTTGTACAACGACCAAGGGGCCTTGAGCGTCAACGAGTGCCCTTGCGAGGCACGGATGAATATGTCGGATTTGCCAGAATCCCGTACCAAGACCTTAAACTGGAGACGCTGCTTCTCCTTACCGTCCGACTCGCGGACGTGAGCGACCGCCATCATGATGGCAGCCATCTGGTCAACCGTTCTGTCGTAGAAGGTCTCGGCGATGATCTTGGCCTCATCCAGTCTAGGGTTATACCCGTCCTGTCTCGTACGTCCGTTGTGCCCCGGAAACTCGCGTGCGAGCTCGTCGAGATTGATCCATCCATCATGATCGTCGAATGTCTCAAGGCTCCACGCGGCATTGTGCGGTATGTCAGGCGCGTGTCTGCAGATCATGTTCAGGCATTTACTAAGCTGCGTGAGTGTATGATTACTTCTCGGAACAATACCTTTCTGCCTGCAGCTCTCCATGAATGCCTCATCCACCGAGCGCATCGGTGGAAGGTTCCGCAGGGCACGTCGATCATTGATCACAGACTGACTCCCGCTAGTAAAGGAAGTGCCCCCTGGGTGGTGCAGCTTATCCTCTGGCGGGTTTCCCCGCAACGGAGCCTCTGTCACCGAAGAGGCTGCGGCTCCTGAGGGGGAGGATGCTGCAGCTGCAGCGCCTGGCGGGTTTCCCCGCAATGTTTCTCGGCTGGCGCTGCCCTTGATCGTAGGCGCCCAGGTACCCCATAGATAGAGCACCTTCCTCAGACCTCTTGGAGCGCGCCGCCACAGGCGAAGCCGGTGTAGGGGTATACCCCGCACGCTCGAAAACCTTGGCCTTGCCGGCGATAGAGCCGCTACGGCTAGGCGGTCGTCTGCGGATTTCCACAGAGTCCTGGGGTTGTTGCCTAGGGTCGGGTCTCTGTGCCGGAGTTGCTCTAGTCGGTGATCTCGGCGTTTCAGAGCGAGGAATCTCCATCTGCACATCTAACCCGAGTTCCTCTGAGCGGGCCGACGTTTTCTGTCTCTCCCCCGAAGGCGTCCTGGATGCAGGTGTTTCGCTCTTGGCCTTCGGTTGGAGTGGGGGCTTCCTTGCCCCCTTCATATAGATCTTTTGGGACTCCAGCAGCATTTGGCGAGTTGCCTCGCGGGTGCGTTCGTCTGCTATTCGTTTGCGCTCCGCATCTGCTGCGGCTCGCTGAGCCTTCTGTTCATCGTCATCCATCATCTCTGGCTGTTGGGCCTGACTGGCGACGCCAGGCGGGTTTCCCCGCATTCCAGGAAGGCGATTGAGCGCATCTTTCCCTTCCTGGGTCATAGGCACAAGTCCCCTCGGAGGCTGGACCTCCTCGGCCATCGGGCTCCGATGAGCCGTTGTTCCGAGACGACGGTTGATCTCGTCGATCTCTGCTTGAGTCATCGGAACCAACGGTGGATGACCCTCCTTGGCAGGAGTGCGGCCTCTATTCGGGCTCAAGCCCTCGTTGAGCCCTACAGGACACCCAGGCCTGTGCTCCTGGAATGGCTCTGAGCACGGCCCACAGACTGCATTGGGCCTGTATAGCTTGCGTGCCGCAATGACATTTCGCAGCTGCGCCCGTACTACCTCTATCTCAGGACGACGAATGTTCGTCGCGAGCTGGTAGCCACCCCGTATGGACCTGCCTTGGGCACCCCTGTAAGCTGGGTTGCCTTTACCAAAGGCAGAGTGCTCACCCGTTTGACGCCTCGAATCATTGTAGGCGAGCAACTGACCCCCTCGTCGAGCGGCATGCTCTGATGGGCCTGCTTGCCTCCATTCGCGTGGGAACCGTGCTTGAGGGCGAGGGTCGTCCCTAAGGCGCGGATGCGAACGAGACCTCCTGGCACGCTCATCAGATGAGGCCGCCGACGCAGCCTGAGCAGGAACCGGCAGGGGTTCCTGCGGGGCCGCAGGCGGCGCATCTTGGGCAGGCAGGTCTCCCTGCTGACTGGAGTCTGGCACAATTATCTCTTGTGCAGGTGGTGGTGCGTCAGGACTGTCGGGGCTGAAATCCACCTCCTCGTCTTCACCATTGGCTTCCATCATGAGGATGGTGGTCTCGTCCTCGGACATCCCACATCCATCACCCTCTTCATCTTCTGACATGGGGTTGCCGATGACGACGGTCATCGGTCCAGCCGGGACGGGCAGGGTTCCCTGCTGTACAAGCGTCTGAGCATCGCTTGGCTGTCCCGGCGTCGGCGGCACGGTAGTCGGCTCAGGCTCGTTCCCGAGCATAGCGTGCGCCTCGGGATGATCATAGTCATGTGTAGGCTGCCCGATAATATTTCGCATGGCCGCGTGGTTGGGCCGTAATCCCGCCGCCTGGAGACCCCATCCTGGCGGAGGAAGAGCCTGACCACGCATGGAGATGGCCCTTTCAAGAGCTTGGCGCCATCTCCCTCTGGAATACCACACATGTCGTTGCACGTCCTCAGGGTGCACACTGTCGATGAGAGTAAGGGCCGCCAGCACTTGCTCCGAGTCGTCACAGGCATCGGTGTCTTGTAGCATCATGTGGCCACTTTCGACGCTCTCTTGACTCTCGGGATATGCTACGACCAATACAGCGTGCATCTGCATGAGGGTCCGCAGTATCGCGCGCGGTCCGTACTCGCCTGGAGCGAGCGAGCCAGGTGGTACGTATGGGTTCCCTGGCACGCCCGTAGTGAATGCTTGAGATTCTAATTCCATCAGATCGGCATCATCTGGAGGATATACTGGAGTGGGCCTGTTTCCAGGCATAAGGCCGGGTTGATGTCGAAGGTTGTAGTCAACCTCCGAAGGCGAGGCCTCAACAGAGACATCCTCGCCACTGCTCTCGTAGGCCATGATGTTGCCTGGGTTACCGAACATCCAGTCGAAGAAGGATAAGGACTGGTTTCCCAGCGCACCATTCTCCACAGGCGCAAGCTCGATACTTCCGAAAACAAATCTGCGGAGGTACTCGAGGTAGTACGCGTACAGTCCGTGGCCGTACGCCTCGAGCTCATCCAAGTTGTTCATGCTGCTGGCCCAAGTGATTTGTTTTGTTCCAGGGCGTAAGAATCTTGGAGACTCAGATATTAAATAACTGGTTCACTTGAGCCGAAATTGACTTCGGTCTATCTGCCCATTCCATTTCCCTTCGCTGGGCAGTCTTTTACAAGATGGTCGGTACGATCAAACTCATGGCACTTTGGGATCTGGCCGTCTCTACCTCGCGGGTTTCCCCGCCTACCTTTACCTTTGCCCGAGGTATCCCCACGGCCTTTTTCCACGGCCTTTCCCCCCGAAAAATATCTCATCATACTGAGCATCTGAGAGCCTCTGGAGGAAAAAGCCGAGATGCCTCGTCCATTCAACCTGCGGCGACCCCGTTTGCCTTTACCGTTTCCTTTGAAGCTCCTCCGCATCATCCTCCTAACACGACGCACTGGTTTTCGTGTGAACCTCCTCCACCTCCGCTTTGCCTGTTGTAATAACCAGAACAGGTGTTCGGCACGCTGATTGTCACCTTCCATTTGCATGATATCTGACCAATCTAAGGGTTCAATACCATCTGATGATATGGTGTCGGCGTCGCTGCCGGAGTCGAAATCGCCATTTCCTAGGTAGGTGGATACACCGTCGTTTAGGGGATTCGCTTCACCCCATAAGGAACGGTTTGGTTGAGGTTCTCTGGGAGGAGGGCTGGTTGCCCAGCTTGGTTGTGATCGATCCCCTGTTAGTAAGGCAGTAGACTCTCCAGGATCGTCGGCCCATATGATTGCGGGCCCGTTGCCAGGCTGAGCTTCAGTGGTTAAGGTAGCATATAAATGTCCACTACCAGTTCCCCTTCCCCTCCCAAACACTGATCCTATGTTGCCAGGATACCGTTCTGACAAATGACCTATCGAACGCATCCTCTCGCACAACTCAGCATACTTGTGTTGTGTTCGGGGCATTTGGTGGTTAAGTGGCTGCAAGAGTTGCATGGCTCTCTGGTTGCCGACGCCTAGGGCGCGGAATAGGATAGTAGTGAGCAGTTGGAAGTTGGGGAGGTCAAACCCCACCGACTGTGCCTCAAGACGGGCCATCTCGAACCGAGTGAGGGTTACATCGATTCGTTCTCCGTGAGGCACGTGGAAGTCGATGAGCTGCGTGCCTGAAGTGAGCTGGCGCTCATCTTCCAGGCGTTCGAACTTCATGCTTAAGAGGAACATGATGTAGGTTACTGGGTCGGTGTGGACACCATCGATGTCCGCACCGTAGTTTATAATGTCAGGTGGTACCCTCATGGCGAGTGTCCTCGCTAGGCCACCCAGGCCGCGTTGTATGGCGGCTGCTTGGGCCTGTGGCGTCATGCGCCCGCTTGTGACGTTGAGCCACGCGTTAACCACATAAACGTACTCGCGGAAAAGGTACGTTGCCTTGAGGGTCCTAGTATGGGCCATGTGTTTGCCCATCGGTGCTGTTGTTTCCTCGGCGCATGTGTCCGATTGTTGCCCCCAGCGCAAACCATACGATGGCGAAGATAACCAGCCCAAGGCTGTGAAGATATGGGTGGTTATCAGGCGCGTTGCCACGCTGGGGTAGCGCCTTGTCAAGTCTTCGAGGCGCTTTATCTTGCGGGTCTTTCCGCATCTGCTTCAAGTACTGCGCTTTTGGCTCGTTGCCGAGCGGTTGGTAGTAGCGTAGTGATGAAGTATATATGGTACCAATGTTGTTGTCTAGACGTCGTACCTCTCGTGTTGCTTCTTGCTCTTGGATTGATCCTCGTAAATGTAGTTGGAGTGGTGGCGCAGGGTGGTAGTTGGTCACGAATATCGTGCCGGATAGCGTGAAGATGAGAAGAGCAAGAGCTGACCACACGAGAGTGCGGCCAGCTCCGCTACCAAGTCTGAAGTGACTATGGTAAGCCAAATAGCATCCGACTCCATGGGAAGCGGATGGCAGATAGCGTCCAATGCCATGCTGTGTTAGTTCAGTATGGGGAGTGGACGGGTAAGATAGGATAGTATCGATGTAATGATCCTTCCAGCACGTAGCGAACACACGCAGCGTCCGGGCAAATAGGGCGCGCGTGCCTTGAGCCAAAGGCAACGGCGCGCGAGCTATACTCCCGATTCGATCCTATATAACATCTCCCAAAGAGCTACCCTTAAAGTGGGAGGAGGGGCAGCGGGCGGAGAGACGCGGGGCGCTATCTTCTCAAAACGAGGACCCAACTCAACACAGGACGCTTGGAAGATACTGAATAAGCAGAAACCTGTGGAGATCCGCGCGGATGTCTTGGATCGACGCTGAGCCCCTCTGGCGGCGCTTCCAGCGCCGCCCTTGGCGCGCCAGCGCCGACCCAAATAATCTGGGCGGCCTTCCGACATTTTATGTTTGTGCCGTTCTGCCTCCTTTGAAATACAGTCATCGGCCTGACCTAAGGAACGATAAATAAGGAACGAAGCCCCTTGTTTACCCCAAGGAATAACACATAAGGAACGATACGTAACACATCACGCATAAGGAACTGTAAATAACGCATACAAGCCCAAGGAACGACCGAGCCCCTTTGAAAAGTAAGTGTTCCTTAGTCAAGCCGCTCACTGGAATGCGTTGTTTGCATGAATCCCTTTTTCTATGTTTCGGCCACCCAGGGCCCGTCACCGGGCCCGAACAGGACCAGCAAGAATGGACATCGGGGACGAGAACCCGCCCCGGGGGGGGGGGGGAGGGATCTCTGAGGCCGCGCATCGAAGGAATAATGTCGTCGGATGTCTGGGAATGGCCAAGGGGGAGGGGAGGGGGAAGCAATGACGGCCCACCCGAAGTAGTCAGGATGCGCGATCAGGGTGCCAGGGCGTCGGCTGCCCCTCTCAAAGCTTCCCGCGCGGGGCGCGGCCGACGGAAGTGCCGAGGGACGGACCGAGGAGGCAAGGATGCGAGCGTACCCCTGGGAAGGTTGCCCATCCCTGCTGCGTGGGTGGACTGTGCTGGCCCTCGCCGGGGCGTGACATGCTCCCCCCCCGCCCCCCTCCTCCCGCGGGGCTGGCCCCGTCCCTCCGTTGCCGTGCCGTTGATGCCGGCCCCAGAGCAAAACGGGGGTGACGGGGGGGGTATTGCCTGCACGTGGCTTCGGGCGTTGCCAGACCTGGAGAAGAGAAAACACGCGCGGAGCGCCAACAACAAAATGTCCATAGTGCTTGAGCTTCGTCGACACATGTGCCTCTGGCCCAAGGCGCCCCAGGAGTTTCAAGGAGCCCCCCTCACGGCCGCCAGAGCAGCCCCGACGAGGCCCAGAGAGCACCATCGACATAAGGGGCCCCGGGGCGGGGGACTCGCCAGGGGGGGGGGGCACCGAGCTGGAATCGGAGATGCATCGCCCGGGGGGGGCTGTCGGTGAAAAACATAACCGTATCCGCGGCCTCGCGAGCCAGTCCCCTGGGCCACGACCCCTCGGACACGGCGTGCTTTCACAGATGCCCCGCGCGGGACATAACCCGTGTGACCGCGGATCCGCGGGATCGCGCCCCAGAATCCAGACCGCGAGGGCGCGGCTATACGGACATGCTGGCCACTCGTGAGGGTGGGCTATTGGGCACCTGCCGGCGATGAACAAGCAATTCGTGGACGATGCATCTCCCCTGCTGCGCCTACACCCCTGCTAGGAGTTAAACGACATCTTAGGCGAATAAAGACAATTGACTTCAGTCAGAACGTTTTGTTCACCAGTAGTCCAGGTCCATAGATACGAATATTATACGAAGAAAAGAAGCTTCAAGATAACGCCCAAGGTCCAGTCCAGACTCCTGATTTTCTTGAGCCACATCTGGAGCCCACAAAGGTTTACGCTCCGTCTTACTGGCTCAATGGACAAACCCTGTCCAAAATACTCCCTAGACAACCCCCAGGACAACCCTGACAACCCCTCCAAAATACATACCATACGCGTCCCAGCATGTGGCTGTGGCTGACGCTCGCGCGGCAGCTCCGTACACACTTGGGGATGGGGCCAGCGCGGAGGCGAGAGCACCACGCCGAACGATGAGGGATGCGGCCAGCCTCCCCGGGACTTCTTCCCATGAGATATAGCAAGGGCTCTGATCGGCGCGTCCCCCCCCCCCGGACCCTGCCCCTGCAGTTCCCCCCCCACTCCATGTCTTGAGCAGGGACCGACCGTCCCGGCATTCCTAGAGTCCTACCACGAGATGTTCTTAGAACCCAGACATGTTCTAATAACAAAAATACTGTTCTTAGACATGTTCTTAGAACGTAAGCCCGATGTGCTAAAACAAGACAGCATCCGCCAGAAATGTTCTAAGCACATGTCGTGGGAACCACAAAAAGGTTCTTCGAACAGTGTTTGGAAGGGCTATAGGCGAGCTGGGACGCTTCGCCACTGCTTGGGTTCTGATCGGCGTGTCCCCCCCTGACCGTGCCCCTGGAGAGGAGGAGGAGGAGGAGGAGGAGGAGGAGGAGGAGAAGGAGGAGGAGGAGGAGGAGGAGGAGGAGGGGGAGGGGGAGGGTGAGGGCCCCCACTCCCTGTCGCCCGCCCTGGGCGGGGCGCGCGACGCGGGGCCGGCCGCAGGTCGGCGGCGCTTGGGCCAGCCGGCTCGAGGCTCGATGTGCTGGACGACGCCGGGTCGAGAGGGGTGGTCCTCCTCCTCCTCCTCCTCCTCCTCCTCCTCCTCCTCCACAATTACTCAATATGAATACTACTCTCACTCTTCCCCTGATGGCGTGCTGGGAGTAGTAGACCCCCCCCGCGTACTTTTTTAAAACACACAGGATTCCCGGGAGTTGGGTTTTCGGCCGTGTTTTTTCTTTCAACATGCTGCTCTCGCTGAGGCGCGGCCTCATTTCTGCTCCCGAATCGTTCCGAATCGTGCTCCCGCTGCAGCGTGGGCCTCATTTTCGGATCGGTGTTTTGCCTCCGTCGTTCAGGATGGTGTTCTCGCCCCAGCGCGGGCCTCTTTCTCGCGCGCCCATCCGCCCGCCACCACCGCGCCGCACCACGCCCCGCCCCGCCGCACGCACACCCACCGCCACTTCCACCCACCAACGCACGCACGCACGCACGCGCACCACCACCGCGCACCGCCACCACCACCGCACTACCCCACCCACCACCACCACGCTACACCGCGTCACACCACATCACACGCGCGCACACACAGACACACACGCACGCACGCACGCACGCACGCACGCACGCACGCACGCACGCGCACGCACGCACGCACACACACACACACACACACACACACACACACACACACACACACACACACACACACACACACACACACACACACACACACACACACACACACACACACACACACACACACACCACCGCCACCACCACCACCGCCATCACGCACGTACGCACCTGGCCCACCACCAAACCACCAAGACGCCACACCACGTCACACCACAGCACACGCGCACACACGCACACACACACATACACACCACCACCACAACAACCACAACCACGCACACACGCACGCACGCACGCGCACCACCACCCACTACGCACACGCGCGCGGAGCCACAGGTCCGCTACGACACGCGTCCGCGGATAGAGAAAATCAGCGCCATGGTAAGGGATGGGAGGGAGGGGTAGGATGTCAGATGTTGACGCGAGCGCACCTAACTTGTCCTCCTCCTCCTCCTCCTCCTCCTCCTCCTCCTCCTCCTCCTCCCTCCTCCTCCTCCGCCTCCTCCTCCCTCCTCCTCCTCCTCCTCCTCCCTCCCTCCCTCCCTCCCTCCCTCCCTCCTCCCTCCTCCTCCATCCTCCTGGCTCCTCCTCCCTCCTCCTCCCAAAGATCCAGCGCATTGCCACAAGCAAGCATGGACGACGCCGGGTCGAGATGGGTGGGGCCCAGAGCTGGCCATCGCTCGGACGTCCGTTCCCTTTTTTTTTTCGGCTTCGCGCGCGGTTTTTCCACCAAATAATCAAGGATGCTCCTCCATGGTCATCGCCGAAGGAAAACATGCACACGTCCGAGCGATGCCAAGAGAGATCCAGCGCATCTACACTCTCGGCTGCTGGGAGCCCTCGCAAGGCCCCAGGACTGTCAAGAGACAACTCGGGATGAAAAACCGGTCCCGGGGAAAGGGTCGAGACTGCCAGGGACCCCGCATGCCCAGAGATCCGATGTCGTGATTTGTTCCATGCGGGATCCCCAGAAGTCTCGACCCTCTCCCCGGGACCCGTTTTCCGTCCTGAGTTCTCTTTTGGGCGGTCCCGAGGCCCGGCGAGGGCCCCGAGAGGCCAAAAACTGTGAAAAACCTCCGCCTTGTTTTTTCCACTACGCTGGACCCAGACCCCCGACGTCATGATTTTTTCATGACGTCGACCCCCCGAGGTCTCGACCCATTCCCCGGGACCGGTTTTTCGTCCTGAGTCGTTTTTGACGGTCCCGAGGGCCGGTAAGGGCCCCCAAAGGCCGAAAATAATGAAAAACCTCCCGTCGTGATTTTTTCATGACTCGAGGGGGTCTGGGGATCTCTGGGTGGAAGAAAAATCACGCTGTCGGATCTCTGGGAGGCCCAGGTCTCTCGGGCGCCCTGCGCCGGCACTCCCTCTCGCGCTCCTCTCTCCCGGTGCCCCTCCCCCCGCGGGAGAAGGGGGGGGGTCGAGCTCAGACCCCCGACGTCGTGCTTTTTTCGCGGCGTCGACCCCCAGAGGTCTGGACCCTTTCCCCGGGACCGGCTTTTCATCCTGAGGCGTTTTTTGACGGTCCCGAGGCCCGGGAAGGGCCCCCGGAGGCCGAAGATAGCGAAAAACCTCGCGTCGTGATCTTTTCACGACGCGAGGAGGTCTGGGAGCAGGAGCGGGGCATCGGCAGGGAGGCCGGGGAGGGAGACCAGGCGGCGGAGGGGGGGGCGGGGCTGGAGCGGCGAGGAGGGGGGGGGCCAGGGAGGGCGGGAGGCGGAGAAGAAGGAGAGGGAGAGAGAGAGGCCGGGAGGATCGCGAGGGAGCGGAGAGGAGGGCGCCAGGGAGGGGAGGAGCGAGAAAGGGGCGAGGGAGAGAGAGGCCGGGAGGATCGTGAGGGAGAGGAGAGGAGGGCGCCGGGGAGGCGAGGAGTGCGAGAAAAGGGCGAGGGGGGGGGGGGGGGAGGGAGCAGGAGGCGGCTCGAGAGGAGGTCGAGGCTCTGGGGCACGAGCATTCGACCTCGCTCTCTCTCTCGGCCTCTCCCGGCCCCATGGAGCTGCAGAGGCCGGCCTCGCCCCTGGGGGGCCTCTGGAGGCCTCGGGGGGGACCTCTGGCGAACCCCGCGGGCCTCGTACTTCTTGTTGGCACGCTCACGAGAGGATGCTTCTTCGAGAAGGGCGACGAAGAGGCTGCGTGTTCATACAGTCGAGGCGTTGACCTAAGGAACCCGAAATAAGGAGCGAGGCCCCTATTTCCCGTCGAAAACAGAAGGACAACCTGAGGCAAGCTGCGAAACAATCAAGGAACACCGAGCCCCTCCCCAACGAAAAGGGTTCCTTCTGCAGCGCCTCGACTGTAGAACGGCACACGATGAACAACTGCTCTTGTAGAGGCTGCAGGAGGCAAGAGGAGGCCAGGGGCAGGTGCAACCCGGGATCTCCGAAGGCCGGCGGGCCTGGTGGATGCACGTGGGCGCCGCGGCCGTTCCAGGGCGGCCAGGAGCAAACGACCCGCCGTCTTCCCAGGCCTGCCTGCCCCGAGAGGAGGGGGGCAGGAGGGGGGAGGAGGGGCGAGGATGAGATGCTTGGGCAGTGGCATGCGGATTCCGTCGTCCTGACGACGAGCAGTTTCGAAGTCTGTCCGCGGCTCTGGGCTTCGGTAGCTCTTCAAGCCAGGGCCAGACTCAGACCCGCAGCGACACGCTCGCGGCGCCCTCCGGCATTTCGGGCCACGAACCGACCCGCGCGAGACACCTCGCGGAAAGGCGAAATCGAAGGATCGTTTCGTAGCTTTCTGCTGAGGAGGAGGACGAGCAGGATGACGAGTAGGCGCGAGGATGGAACTCTTGGAGGTTCGCGGCGGGTTTCAAAGGCTACCGGCTGTACCGGAGCAGCTTGTCAGGAGTTCTCCCAGGTCTCCCAAGGTAAGTGGAGAGGCAGAGGAGGAGGGGGAGGCAAGACGCAACGGTCCTCCCGGCAGTGCCCGTACAGCGTGGAAGCGAGGGGGAAGGGAGCGACGATGGCAGCGACGACGACCACCACGATGACGACGACGGCGGCGGCGGCGGCGACGACGGCGACGACGGCCGCGACGACGGGGACGACGGCGGTGGCGGGCCCAGACCCCCGACGTCATGATTTTTTCATGACGTCGACCCCCCGAGGTCTCGACCCATTCCCCGGGACCAGTTTTTCGTCCTGAGTCGTTTTTTGACGGTCCCGAGGGCCGGTAAGGGCCCCCACAGGCCGAAAATAATGAAAAACCTCCCGTCGTGATTTTTTCATGACTCGAGGGGGTCTGGGGGGACGGCGGCAACGAGGGGGACGGCGGCGGCGGCGACGACGGCCAGGAGGACCACGGCGGCGGCGACGAAGCCCCTGCGCGCGGGAACCGCGCCGTGTCTTGCCGCGCTCCCGCGCGAGTCGCCGGCGGTGCAATCATAGTGGGAGGAGGAGTGGGAGGACCGGGGTGCGCCGAAGAGGGGGGCCAGGAGGAGGGGACGGAGGAGACGGAGGAGGAGGAGGAGAAGGAGAAGGAGGAGGAGGAGGAGGAGGAGGAGAAGGAGAAGAAGACGGAGGAGGAGGAGGAGGAGCAGGAGGCGGCGGCGGCGGAGGAGGAGGAGGAGGAGGAGAAGGAGGAGGAGGAGGCGGAGGCCGAGGAGGAGGAGGAAGAGGAGGAGGAGGAGGAGGAGGCGGAGGCGGATGAGGAGGAGGATGAGGAGGAGCAGGAGGAGGAGGAGGAGCTGGTGCGCAAAAGAGGGGGGTAGGATGGGTGCGCAAAAGAGGGGGGTAGGATGATGAGGAGGAGAAGGTGGAGGAAGGGACGGAGGCGGAGGAGGAGAAAGATGCGGAGGAGGAGGAGGAGAAGGAGGAGGAGGAGGAGGAGCGGGAGGAGGAGGAGGAGGAGGAGGAGCAGGAGGATGTACACCACACCAAGACAACACCCCAACGTCGTCCCCGATCTTCAAAAAAGTCCTGGGGTTGAAAAACAAACCAGCACTGGTAATGTAAAAACTCCAGTTTCCGATGCTCCCCCTCCCCCTCTCCCCGGGCGGCGCCTCCTGTGCCGCCCCCATGCGCGCTCCGCGCGCCAGCGGGGGGGGGGACCAGCCCCAATCCACGAAACCCGCGCAGACCTCCGGAAGTTTACGATTGCGCGTTTTCCTAAAGAGCCGACCTCGATACACCGACGCTTTTTCCGGCCCCTCACTGAGCTTCGCACAGGAAAGCGGATCCTGGTGTATACGGGATCCTGGTGTATACATCTGTCGCTGCCTCCCTGTGAGAACGGGGAACAATGTGTACACCACACCACCCCAACGTCGCCCCCGATCTTCCAAGAATCCTGGGACTGAACAACAGACCGCCGCTGGTAATGCAAATACTCCAGTTTACGATGCTCCCCCCCGCCTCCTCCTCCTCCTCCTCCTCCTCCTCCTCCTCCTCATCCTCCTCCTCCTCCTGCTCCTCTCTCTCCTCCTCCTCCTCCTCCTCCTCCTCCTCCCCCTCCTCCCCCTCCTCCCCCTCCTCCTCCCCCCTTCGCCCGACAGGTCGGTCTTGCCAGATCTAAGCGGGAGAGCACACCCTGCACACTGCGGCCGCCGGGCCCCAAGGTTGTGTGCCAGTGCTCCCCGGCGGCGACTGGCGGCCTCGTGGCAGCGCGGCCGCTGGGCCCTGCAGGGCGCAGCGTGCGTTCCATGGGTAGCCCGCCTCCTGTTCTCGGGGCGGGGCTCGCTCGAGGCCAAGCACGAAAGTTAACGGGCGAAGAACGGTATAAAATAAACTTTTTCGCTGTCGGGGGCGCCTGTCCCAGGGCGGCTGGAAAGTTTATACCCTTACGGTGGCACCGTAGGGGTGTAAACTTTCCAGCCGCCCAGGGACAGGCGCCCCCGACAGCGAAAAAGTTTATTTTATACCGTTCTTCGCTCGCTGAGAAAGAACTCGACCCTTGGACGCCCCCGAACACTGCAGAATTCTGAACACCTAAAAACAGCCGAGGGGCTTCCGGGCCAGGGATCAGTTCTCCTGCGAAGATTCAAGACGATCCGAGCACCCCCTGGAAAGCTCGACGGAGCGCAGCTGCTCGAAGCCAGCCCGAGGCGAGAACACCTCCAAGAACCAACGAACACTTCCTCCATAACCTCTTAGTCCACAATTTGCGGTTGACAAGCTCCCTTTAACGGCCTGGGACCGAAACCGACGGACCTGGATCCGCAAACATGACGGCCGCGACGCCCTCTCGCGAACCGAAAACAGCCAATTCCTTAATCGACGCGTCAGGGTAGGAGGTCTATCAGCCTCCGGCACAATTACGCCCCCTTCGACGCCCCCAGCACTGGTAAGTATAGGAGGAAGAAGAAGAGCAGCCTCAGTCCCTGCTGCGCTTCTGCCTTTGAGGGGCGACGTTCGGGGGGGACGAGCCCAGGGTGGGACATCGACCTGTAATCGGCGATACATGGCCGACAGACCGGCCCTAGGCCCCCGACGGCGAATCTGGACGTTCATGGGCGGGGAGGGCTCTCCGGCCCCCATCGGCGATGATTGGGCGATTGGGGGTCGATACGTCCCCTCCTGAGCCTATTCCCCCCCCTACGATCGAAAACTCTTGCTTGGCGTGTCGCGCCCGCGGCCCTGGCGACACCCTATGCCTTGCAGGCGGCTTGTGTGCGGCTCCGAGCCGCGGGGCGCCCGGCTGGGAAAGACTCGGGACGCTGGCGCTCGGAAGTGCGGACGTGGATGGCGCGTCGCGCCGAGAGGAGGAGGAGGAGGAGGAGGAGGAGGAGGAGGAGGAGAAGGAGGAGGAGGAGGAGGAGGAGCAGGAGCAGGAGCAGGAGGAGGAGGAGGAGGAGGAGGAGGAGGAGGAGGAGGAGGAGGGGGGAGAGGGGGAGGAAGAGGAGGAGTAGGAGGAGGAGGAGGAGAAGCAGGAGGAGGAGAGCCGGAACAAGGAGGAGGTGGGCCAGAACCGGCGGCGCGACACGCTAAGCCAGAGCTCCCGACCTTAACGTGGCCCCCGAGCCTCTTGCCGGGCTGGCCCTCGTCGTCCTCCGGCGCGGCCCAGGCGACCCGCACCTTCCAGGTGCCGGCCTCGCCGCCGCGGCCGGCGGCCGCCGCCACCGCCGCTGCGCTCGTGCCCGTGGTCGCGGTCGTCGTCCCCGCAGCCGCCGCCGGCCCCAGAGCTCCGACGCAGCGGAAGCACTTCGTAGTTTTGGGGCGCCTGGGGCCCTCGCGCGGCCCCTGGACGGTCGGAAAACGGGCACGAGGAGCAACCGGTGCCAGGGAAGTGGTCCAGAGCTGCGGGGGGCTCGCATTGAGAAAACCAAGGCATCGGAGGTCTGGGTCGTCGTCGTCGTTAGTGCAGGCGGCGTCGCCGTAGGCGTCGTCCTTGTCCTCGTCGACGCTGCCGTCGCCGTCGCAGTCGCCGTCGCCGTCGCCTTCGCCGTCGACCTCGCCCTCGCCCTCGCCCTAGCCCTCGCCCTTGCCCTCGTCGTCGTCGTCGTCGTCGTCGTCGTCGTCGTCGTCGTCGTCGTCGTCGTCGTCGTCGTCATCGCGGAGGGCGTCGGCTGCCGCGGCGTCGGCGGCCGCCTCGTGGCTGCAGCTGGTGAAGCCGCACGCCTTGGCCCGTGGTCGCGCTGACCGTCCCGAGGGCCAGCGAGGGGGGGGGAGGCCAGGAGCAGCCAGGCAGACCCCCCCAGGGAGCGCAGTCGCCATCAAGAGGAGGAGCAGGAGGAGGAGGAGGAGGAGCAGGAGGAGGAGGAAGAGGAGGAGGAAGGAGGAGGAGGAGGAAGGAGGAGGAGGAGGAAGGAGGAGGGCGGAGGAGGAGGAGGAGGAGAGGAGGAGGAGGAGGGAGGAGGAGGAGGAGGAGGAGGAGGAGGAGGAGGAGGCGAGGGAGGGGATGAGGAGGAGGAGGAGGCAGGAGGAGGAGGAGCAGGAGGCGTAGGAGGAGGAGGAGGAGGAGGCGGAGGAGGAGGAGGAGGAGGAGCAGGAGCAGGAGGAGGAGGAGCAGGAGGGGGGGGGGGCGCCCCGGTGCCCCCCGCACGGCCTGCACGGCTGCTCCGCTGGCCCCCCCGCCCCTCCCGCAGCCCGCGGGCTCTCGGTGGCAGCCGACCACGGCCCTCGGGCCTTGACCCTCTCCACGAACTTCGGCAGCATCCCCTGCAGCACCTTGGGGGGAGGGGCAACGAGGTGCCGACGCCGCTGCCCTCCACGGGCTTCTCTCCGGGGGCGCGCTCCCGGGGGGGCTCGGCCAACGCGGTGCTGCTCGTTTTCGCTCAGCTTTCTCGTCTTCCCCCGTGTGGCCTCCTCTCCGCCCCTTCGCTGCCAAACGAGGTCGAAACGGAAACGGCCCACGGAATGGCCAAAACACCGTTGAGGTCGAGCACTGGGTGCGGCAGCTGTGCGGTCGGACCAGAGCTGTGAGGAGCGAGGAGACCCCGCCCGTTGCCACAAGGGCTCTCCAGCGACGAGCGGCGGGCATCGCTGCATCGGTTCTGCCTCCGGGCGGCACCTCCGCCAGAAGGATCGGCGCACCCGCCGAGAAGGTCGCCGTCGCCCCGCGCACGGCGTAGAACCAGGACTCCGCAGTGACGCCCTCGCCCCAGGAGGCCACGAAGTAGGTGGAGTCCGTGAGCACGCGCTTCGGGAAGTCCTCGATCTCCCGCGAGAGCACCTCGAACGAGACGGTCGCCTCGCACCTCGGCGCGGCGCGCGTACGCTTGGCGCCGCAAGGAGGGCGTGCAGCACCGACCTCCGCAAAAAGCACGCTGTCCCTCCAAGAGAAGGCTTCCTCCGTGACGCTGTCCCTGAGAGGCGATCCCCCTGCGATGGGGGCCCTCCGTGCGCGCTGTCCCCCAGGCAGGCCCCCTCTCCCCAGGAGGGGGGTGCGGGGGTCGCGTGTCAGGAGTGGGCCAGCGGCGCCACGTCGCACGCTGTCTCTGCAAGTGAAGGGGCCCCAGGACACACCAATAAATACATGCCCCGTATTTTCCCATATTTTCTGGGCTTCTGTCTTCCCGCCCACTCCCCATACTTTCCTGCATGTTCTGGGGAATCCAGGATTAATTGTGTCTGTGTGTTTCTTTTCCTCCTGAGCAGCGCCAAACCGCACACTGGGGGTAGGGGTAATCAGCAGGGGGGGGGAAAGAGGTGCACCTCTCGTGCACCCGCGGGGCCCATCTTGGGCCACTCTGTACTGCCCCATGCCCAGACCCCCGAAGTCATGACTTTTTTTCATAACGTCGACCCGAAGAGGTGTCGACCCATTCCCCAGGGCCGGTCTCTCATCCCGAGCTGTTTTTTGACGCTCCCGAGGGCCGGTGAGGCACCCCCTGAGGCCGAAGACAGCGGAAGCATGCCCGTGCCAATGCTTTGAGGCACGGGCTCCGGATCTCTCGACCACTTCCCCGGGACTGGCTTTTCACCCCGAGCCGTTTTTGTCACGCTCCCGAGGCCAGGTGAGGGCCCCGAGCGGCCGAGAACGATGAAAAGCATCCGTCCCCCATTTTTTGAGACGTCACAGAGGTCTGGGATTGCTGCAACCCTCGATGCCCTCCCCACATTCATCTCCCTTGCAGGGCCATGGAAGGACCTTCAAAAGGGCATGTCCACACTTTACGAGCGGGGCGCGGCCAGCGAAAGCAGCCAAGGATGGGCCGACGGGGAAGGACGCAAGTGCTCAAGCCCGCCACAGGGCGGGACGCGCTAGTCTGAGCCCCTGCTGGGCCTGAAGCCGCCGATACCATGAAACTGGTCACCCCCAAACTTCAAAATATGTTTTCATTTGTTTCTCCTCCGACTGTCAATCGTGGTCGTGGCATGCGGAGAGCACAGGCAAGGAGGCGACAAGGGGGGGAGGCGGAGGGGGAGAGGAGAGGACGCGGGGCACTGTTTCTTGAAAAGGGGAACCCAAGACGACAGGATGGTTGGGAACAATCACGCAGCACACATAACCACCAGAACTCGCACATCACACACCAGCAACAAAACACACACACACACAGCACACACACAGAGCAAACATTGCTGGTGTGCTGCTGTGTTACGCCTTGAGATGGTGACGGTGATGATAGTCACAACGACGATGACGATGATGATAATGACGACGACGATACCGACGATGACGACGACGATGAAGACGACGATGATGATGGCGATGACGATCGCGACGACGGTCATGGTGAGGATGATGATCACGACGACGACGACGACGATGACTCCGACAACTCCGACGACGACGACGACGACGACGACTGAAGGCCCAGTCGTACCGAACAACATCGTCTAAAGGTCCCGTACGTTGCTTGTCCCCAGCAACTGAAGGATTACATGTGCACCGTCATGCTGCAACAGAAAACAGAACAGCCCAGCAAACCCGGAAATACGACAATTGTGTGTTATTGCTGACGTGTTATAGGATGTTGTTGATGTTTGTTGATGGTTGGTGATGTTTGATGTGGTTTGATGGTTTTGATGGCCTTGCTGCGCGTCTCAGATGTTATTGATTGTGGCTGCGTGTTGGTGTGGTTTGATGTGTTCTTGTTTTTGGAATTGAGACGTAGTGGCTTGATTTTTCGGTGGCTTAAAATCGATGGTGTTGTTTCGACTGTGTGTTGATGCTGTTGCGCTGTGTTGATGCTTGTAGTGTGTGTGTTATTCTTGTTTGCCACATCACATGTGCTGTGTTGATATGTTGATATGCGTGTGGTGCTTTCAAGCACGAACGGTTATTGACGTTCTTCAAAACAAATCTGCCGCCAACCGACCGCCTTGACCACCCACCGACCTCCCACCGACCACCACCGACCACTCACCGACCGTTCAACGACCAAACTATCCCGAACAGCTGATAAGATCGTAAGAGCGTGCTCAAACATTAAACCTGCACCCCACAACAAGAAACATACGAATATGCACGAGAAGCCACCCGAATGCTTAAATTTTATGCGTAGTGTTGTTGCGTCGTGTTGTTGCGCATGCTGAAATAATTAGCGCAGTGGCTTTGCGTAGTGTATGTGCGTAATGGTGTTGCGTGGTGTGCTTTTTTGCGTACTGTGTTTGCGTAGTGCGTTTGCGTGGTGTGTTTGCGAATTGTGTTTGCGTAGTGCGTTGGCGTGCCGTGCTGGCGTAGGGTTGGTGCGCGGTTGGCGCGCAGTGTTTTCGCACAAGGCCTTCGCATGATGTACTTTTGCGCCGCGTTTGCGCGTACCGTTCTTCTGCGTAGAGCTGTCGCGAGGCGCTTTCGTCGCGCAGCGTTTCTGCGAAGAGTGTGGTTGTCCTTTTCGTCCGTAGCGTTTCTGCGAAGCAGTTTTTGTTCGCGTAGCGTTTCTGCGCAACGCTTTGGCTGCGTAAGGTGTTCGCTCAATGTGTTGGTTCGTCCAATGTGTTGTGGTTGCTTCACGGGTTGTTTCTCGTAACGGTTCCGCGTGATGTTTTCGTCTACTGCTTTGCATAGGGGTTCTGCGTAATGTGCGTGCGTGGGGCGTGTGCGTAGTGTGCTTCCGTCGGGTTTTGTGCGTGGTGTTTTTGCGCAGGGCCTTCACGTAGTGTTTTTTTTGGCGTCGCATTAGTGCGCAGAGATCTTCAGCGTAGAGTGTTCGCGTGGCGCTTTCGTCGCGCAGCGCTTCTGCGAAG
>CAUYUJ010016874.1:154049-161549 GCA_963575745.1 Prorocentrum cordatum | reverse complement strand
TTTAATGCACACTTGCGCGGATTACAAACGGCGGAACAACGCAACATTACACAACACAGACACACAGAACGCACCAACCAGCCAAACGCCACCAAACGAATCCACAGCATCTCGAATACAACAACCTAACATAACAGGCAACAATCAGCTGCATACCAAACATCGAAACACACCAACACTTACCACACCTCAGGAGCATCTTAGAACAACCACACACCCAAGAAACAAACCATCAACGAGCACACATCCAACCAGACCAGAAATCGGCAACACGCAACACATTCTTATACACACAGCAAATAACATGACAAACCAAACAACACAAACAAACACATGACAAACGCAGAAACGCGACACAACATGAAAAACAACAAACTATTATAGCACGGCAAAACAACAACACGCAATTATGGTATCCCCAGGTTTGCCAGGCTGCTGTAACTACTGTTGCAGAACGACGGTGTCCATGAAATCCCTGCGAGATCAAGGGGAAACGCATACGGACCTTGGGCCGTGGCACAGAAACACGCACACAGATGACGACGTTGTTTGCTACAACTGGGCCCCCAGTCGTCGTTGTTGTCGTCGTCGTGGTGATCAGAATCCTCATCATGGCTGTCGTCGCGATCGTCATCGCCATCGCCTTCGTCGTCTTCCTCGTCGCCGTCATAGTCGTCGAACTCGTAGTCGTCATTATCATCGTCGTCGTCGTTGTCATAATCATCACCAGGTGCAACCAACACAGCAGCACACCAGCAATGATTGCTGCGTCTGCGGTGTGACTTCTGCTGCTGGGTGTGTGAAGCGTGCCTTTTGTTGGACCTTTGCTGCTGGTGTGTGCCGCGTGACTGTTCCCGACCATCCCGTGGTGTTTGAGTTTGAAGGGGCCCTGGGACACACAAATAAATACACACCAATTAAAAGATTCCCCATATTTTCCCATATGTTCTGGGTGTCTGTCTCCCCCACACTTCCCATATTTTCCCATATTTCCTGGGGAGTCGATGATTAATTGCGCCTGGGTGTTTCTTTCCCTCCTGAGAGTTCTCGCTCTGAAAAGCCAGCGCGCCTCGACGACGCCGACGACGCCGCCGTCATCGTCGAGGCGGGGGGGGGGGGCGGCGAGGAGGAAGAGCGGAGGAGGAGCAGCTTGAGGAGGCTCAGGGTCCTGGGGGCCAAGGCTTTACCCCCTACAAGGAGATTTTCGACGAACAAATTTGAAATACCCCCCCAAAAAAATACCCCAAAAAAATAAGTTCGAAAATGCCCAAACCTCGTCCCCAGACGATTTTTTGACTACCTTTGAACACTCCCCCTTTAGAGGGACGGGCCCGACTGAAGCCAAGGCTTCCCTACAGGGGGATGTTCGACGAAAAATACAAGATACCCCCCCCCCAAAAAAAAACCCAAACATATAGCCAAAAATAATCCAACAGCGTCCCCAGAAGATTGTTGGACTACTTTTGAACACTCCCCCTGTAGAGGGACGGGCCCGACTGAGGCCAAGGCTTCCCTACAGGGGGATGTTCGACGAAAAATACAAGATACCCCCCCCCCAAAAAAAACCCAAACATATAGCCAAAAATAATCCAACAGCGTCCCCAGAAGATTGTTGGACTACTTTTGAACACTCCCCCTGTAGAGGGACGGGCCCGACTGAGGCCAAGGCTTCCCTACAGGGGGATGTTCGACGAAAAATACAAGATACCCCCCCCCCCAAAAAAAAAACCCAAACATATAGCCAAAAATAATCCAACAGCGTCCCCAGAAGATTTTTGGACTACTTTTGAACACTCCCCCTTCCCAGACCCCCGACGTCATGATTTTTTCACGACGCGACCCCCAGAGGTCCGGACCCATTCCCCGGGACCGGTTTTTCGTCCTGAGTCGTTTTTTGACGCTCCCGAGGCCCGGTGAGGGCCCCCCGAGGCCGAAAATTAGGAGAATCCTCCCGTCGTGACTTTTTCATTCCTCGAGGGGGTCTGGGTCTAGAGGGACGGGCCCGACGGAGGCCAAGGCCTCCCTTGGCAGGCCGCCCGCCCTCGCCCCTGCGGGTGGGGACGGCCTCTCGGCCCACGCGCGGCACCCCCTCGACCCGCCGCCGCCCCCCCCCCGTGGGGCGCCCCCCGCGGCGCTGCGCCAGGAGCGAAAGGAGGAGGAGGAGGAGGGAGGGAGGAGGAGGGAGGAGGAGGAGGGAGGAGGAGGAGGAGGAGGGGGAGGAGGGGGAGGGAGGAGGAGGGAGGAGGAGGAGGAGGAGGAGGAGGAGGAGGAGGAGGAGGAGGAGTGAGGGGCCCCCGGGACACACAGATACATACACACAGATGGTAGGATTACCCATATTTTCAAATTTTTACCGTGCTTTTGGCCCCCCCCCCACCACCACCACTTCCCATATTTTCCCATGTTTTCATGTTTTCCGCCGGGATCGACGAGGAATCGTGCCTGTGTGTTGTTGTTTTTTTTTTTCCCTCCTGAGAGAGGCCCCCCCTTCCTCGCCTCTGCTGCTCCGCCTCCCGGACGCAGCGCTGCTTGAAGAGCTCCACGGCCTGGTCCAGCAGCCTGGCCTCGTAGTCCGTCCAGATCTTGGCCACGCCTATCCTCGGCGGCGAGCGAGGGGGGGAGGTGAGGAGGAGAGGCTCCCTGTGCCCTCGGGGAAGGGGTTCCCCACGCCTGCTCTGAGACCGCCCACGGAGAACGTCTCGGACGCAACGCAGATGAAGACGAAGCCAGGACGAGGATCACTTCGGGGGAGGGCACATCCAGAACCTCTGAGATCCCTCGGAGACGGTGGATGTCGGGAGGGCCGCGGCCTTCCCAGAGCGTCCCGGAACGCTCTGAGAACGTCCCGGAATGCTCTGGAGCGGATTCCTTCTCGTCCCAGCCCCGTCCGACCCGTCCTCTCGGACTGCTCGGTCTTCTTCTTCTTCGTGATCTTCGTGAGGCCGGCAGCGAAGGACATCTTGGTACTGCGGCCTGGTGGTCACCGCAACGGCCAAAGGAGGGGGGGCAGGGTCAGTCAGTATCGAATCGGGAAAACGGTCGAATGGGAATGCGCGTCGAATCGGGCTGCCTCGACACGGAAACGACATCGAATCGGACTGGCTGCGCTAGGATGCACTACAGCGCCACGCAAACATCAGGCCGTATCAGATCGTCGGACGATCGGAACCGAATCGGATTGAGCAGGCCAGAATCAAAATCGAATCGGATCGATCAGATCAAAATAAAGCCAAGAACAGCGAAGTCACAGATTCTCCCAGATACCACAGGACAGGATCTCCATTGTTCTTAGGCCTGTTTTCGGCCGATTATCTGTCGTGGAGGTCCCCATGCCCCCAGAACGTACTGGGGGCCTCAGGAAGGCTAAAAAAACCTACTTGGAAACCTCGATCCCCCTCCTCCCTACTCCTCCTCTCGGCGGCGAGCGAGGGGGGGAAGTGAGGAGGAGACGGCCTGCTCAGAAAGCGGCCGGGGGCTGCTCAGGAGCCCTCGCGCCTTCTGTGAGGTTCCCTGTGCCTTCGGGGGAGGCTTAGAACACTGCTCAGAAGGCCAGGAGACTGCGGGGCCTTCCGAGAAGGCCCGCCGCATCTCACTTCCCCTCCCCGCTCGCCGCTGATCCTCTCCTCCGTCGTCGCCGACGCTGGCGGCGACGACGACGACGACACTGACGACGCCGACACCGACCACCAACGGCGACGGCGCTAACGACGCCGACCAGTGAGGACGACGATGCTGCTGCGGCGACGACGCCAGCGGCTGCGGCGACGACGACGACGACGACGACGACGACGACGACGACGACGACGACGACGACGACGGCAGCGGCGGTGCCGCCGACGCCGGCGGCGACGACGACGATGCCGACGCCAGCGGCAGCGGCGGCGCTGCCGCTTCGAGGGCGAGGCCTGCGGCGCGACGGGGCGCGGCAAAGGGGGGGGCAGGCGGTGGGGGGGGGCCGCGCGCGGCCGACAAAAACAGAGGCACGGGGCCTTTGGGCCGCGAGCGGCCGCGGGGGCGGCAGCACAGAGCTAGCCTCCAGACCTCCAGCGTGCTGGAGCAAAAACAAGACGGCGGTGTCTTGCCGTCTTGAGGCGTCTGGGGGCCCCTGCCAGGCCCAGTGGCCGCCGAAGAACGGTCTGGGGCGAAGAGCCCGGCCCTGGGAAGTGGTCCAGATCTCCGTAGGCCCCGCCCCGATCAGATCAAGGCATCTGGGGTATGGGGAGCTGGCTTGCAGGGGCAGCGCGAGTGACTCGCAGAGCTTCCCTCCGGGCGCGGCGGCGAGGGTGCCGCTGGGCGCGAACGAGAGGGGGGGCGATGAGTGGGGGGAGGGGGAAGACAGGTGCCCCTGGCGGGCCCTGGAGGCCCCCTCTGGGGCACTGCAGGGCTCTTATGGGTTGGGCGCCCGAGCTATCCGGGGAAACTCGGGTCCGGGGTAACTCGGGTTTGGATTCCCGAGAAAGGAACCCGAGCTAGCCCTGACCCGAGTTACCCCTGATGATTCGGGGCTCTGGACGCCCGAATTATCCGGGGTAACTCGGGTCCGGGGCAAGTCGGGCTCGGCTTCCCGAAAAAAACGAACCCGAGCTGGCCCCGACCCGAGTTGCCCCTGATGATTCGGGGCTCGGAATGGGGGCCCTGGAGGGCCCCCTTCTCTGCAGCCCTCGCTGCCTGCCCCCGTGCCTCGCCCCCCCCGGTGCGCGCCCTCCGAGGCAGGGGTCACGCGGCCGCGCCAGCGGGCCAGTTGGGGCTCGGCACCCGGGGGCAGACCGCCCGCTCGGCCCGCCGTGGAGGGCGGGCACATCTGCCCGTCCTGCCGTCCTCGGGGATGCTGTGGCTGTCCTGGGGGGCGGCGGGCCCAGACCCCCTCGAGTCATGAAAAAGTCACGACGGGAGGTTTTTCATTATTTTCGGCCTTTGGGGGCCCTCACCGGGCCTCGGGGCCGTCAAAAAACGACTCAGGACGAAAAACCGGTCCCGGGGAATGGGTCGAGACCTCGGGGGGTCGACGTCATGAAAAAATCATGACGTCGGGGGTCTGGGGAGGAAGAGGGTGTGGACCCGTGGCTCTGGGAGGCTTTTGGCGGAGAGACTCTGGGAAAACGATCTCTCGGGAGAGCGCCTCCAGGAGCTGGAGGTCGTGATCCGCTGGGCGAGAGGGGCGAGGGGCCACGAGGGGGGCGGGGACTGGCCTGAGGGCCCAGACATCCGACGTCTCGATTTTTTCGAGACACGGGCCCCCGACCTCCCGACCACTTCCCCGGGACCGGTTTTTCATCCCGAGTCGTTTTTTGACGGTCCCGAGGCCCGGCGAGGGCCCCGGGAGGCCGAAAATAACGAAAAACCTCCGTCTCGATTTTTTCGAGACGACCGATGTCTGGGGGGGGGGGGGGAAGCCTCGACCTGGAGTCGGCGATGCACCACCGATACCTCGGCCACGGGCCCCCGACAGCGCAACCGCACCTTCCTGGGCGGGGGTGGGGGGGGCTGCCGGGCCCCTCTCGGCGGTCCATGGGCGATTCGGGGTCGACGCGTCCCCCCCATGCCGATCCCTCCCTGTCGTCGTCCCCGAAATCGGTGACCGCGGGAGGGGCCGGTCATGGGGCCCTCTTGGGCCGCCCGCCTCTCGGGCCGTCGCGGGGCCATGGGAGCTTCTGGAGCCGTCCCTGAGCGTCGGAGGGCCGAAAAAGCGAGGACGCCCAAGTCCATCGAAAGCCCGCAGAACATCCATGATGGCTGTCTCTCGGGACGATGTGCTCTTGGGCTCTCTTGGGGCATCTTCGGGGCCTCGCGGGCCGTCTGGAGACGACAGTCGGCTGGGGCGGAGAAGGATGCCCCGACCCCCGACGTCATGACTTTTTTACGGCGTCGGCGCCCAGAGGTCTGGACCTCTTCCCGGGGACCAGTTTCTCGGCCCGAGTCGTTTCTGGACGCTCCCGAGGGCTCCGTTTCTCGTCCCAGATCGCTTCTTGACGGCCTCGAGGGCTGGTGAGGGCCCCGAGAGGCCGAAGTCGGCGCAGAACCTCCCGCCGCGACTCTTTCGAGACGCGGGCCCCCGACCTCTCGACCGCTTCCCCGAGACCCGTTTCACATCCCGAGGCACGTCTGGATGCGGTGACGGGCCCCGAGGGGCCGAGGACGGCGCTGAACCTCGCCCGCCGCGGCTCTCTTCCCTAGCGCGCGAGAGAGGGGTCTGCGCGAGGGCGGGCCTCTCGTCCTTTTCTTCTGGGGTGTGTCACAGGTCTGGGGCTCTTCCTCCTCCTCCTCCTCCTCCTCCTCCTCCTCCTCCTCCTCCTGCACCCCCTCCTCCTCCTCCTCCTCCTCCTCCTCCTCCTGCACCCCCTCCTCCTCCTCCTCCTCCTCCTCCTCCTCCTCCTCCTCCTCCTCCCACTGGACCGAGGAGCTTTCCGGCTTCAGGCTGCCCCTCCCCCCAAAGGCAAAATGTCTCTCAAGATCGGCCCCCCCGGACCCTCCTGGGGCCTGGTCCCGACCGCTTGTCCAACCCACGCGCCGCCGTTGTGACGACAAGTTGAGCAGGGACCGACCGTCCCGGCATTCCTATAGGCCTACCACGACATGCTCTTAGAATCCAAAGATGTTCTAAGGACAAGAACAATGTTCTTTGAACATAAGCCCGATGTGTTAAAACAAGACAGCCCCAGCCAGAAATGTTCTAAGAACATTTCGTGGAAACCACAAAGGCCTACAGGCACGCCAAGACGCTTCGCCACTGCTTGAACAAGGGGCCCGCGAAGGCGCAGAAACGGAGGGCACGACGCTGCAGGGGGAGACGTCGCGCTGAGCGCTGAGACGAACGCCTGCACGGTCGGACCTCGGCCAGAAGAGCACCTCTCGAGAACCCGAGACCCTCCGCCGGCCAAAACGAACAGGACATCCAAGGGCACCCCCCCGATGCACAAGAGGATCCAACGAGCACGAAGAACACTTGGGCCCCGCCGCCCCTTCGTGGCCCAGCTCCGGGGGCCGCGCGCGGGCGGCCGGGTCCTCTCGGCGAGCCTGCGGAGTGCACTGCGGGTGCGGGGGGGGAAGGCTGGCCGCAAGAGGCTGGACGAGTCCACCACTGTGGTCCCCGGTGCACCCTCTTGCCCTTAGTGGGCCCCGGAAACGGCAGGGCCGTTCTTTCACCGTTTCCAAACAAATGCACCCTGAAAATGGAAACGGCAACAAAAACTGCGACTGGAAACGGCAAAAAAACGGCTCCAGGATTGGAACCGGAGCCGGAACCGGTCAACAAACGGCGACGGAGCCAGTAAAAAAAACGGCGTCGGAAGCGGCAACAAAAACGGCAAAACGGAACCGGCAAGAAAACGGCCCTGTCGCTTCCAGGGCCCATTAAGCTCTTGCCCGAAAAACACTACGCACTCCCCAGACCCCCGACGTCATGATTTTTTCATGACGCGACCCCCAGAGGTCCGGACCCATTCCCCGGGACCGGTTTTTCGTCCTGAGTCGTTTTTTGACGCTCCCGAGGCCCGGTGAGTG
>CAUYUJ010016874.1:144049-151549 GCA_963575745.1 Prorocentrum cordatum | reverse complement strand
TGGCCCAGCTTGGGGCCCTCTGGAAGCCATCAGGCGCCGTCTTGGGCCCTCCAGGCGCGCTCGGGACCCAGCGGCCCCCAGCGGGACGAAGGTTTAGCCCGATCAGTTTTAGGTCATAGGTATCCACTGGTTTAGCACAGCTACATGTATGTGTATGCATGTATGTATGTGTATGTATGCATGTATGCATGCATGTATGTATGTATGTATGTATGTATGTATGTATGTATGTATGTATGTATGTATGTATGCGTGTGTGTGTATGTATGGTTGTATGTGCGTACGTACGCACGTATGTATGTTTGTACGAACATACGTGTGTATGTAGGCAGGTCGGTAGGCATGTTGGCAGGTAGGACAGTAGGTAGGTATGCACGTATGCCTGTTTGTGTATGTCGGTTGATGCATGTTTGTACGTACGTGCGTACGTACGTATGCATGCATGCATGCATGCATGTATGTATGTGTGTATGTGTGTACGTATGTATACGCGTCTGTATGTATGCATGCATGTATGTATGCTTGTATGGATGTATATATGTGTATATTGTGCATGTCTGAATGTCTGCCTGTAGGCGTGTATGTATGTGTATGCGTATGTACGTACGCTTACATGCAAACATGCATACATGTATGTATGCGTGTATGATTGTTTATATGTTTGTGTATATGTTCATGTCTGTGTGTGTTTGTATGTGGATCTATATATATATATATATATATATGTACATATATCTATATATATATATATATGCTATAGGCCCTACGGGCCTTCGCAGCCAGGACGGCCCCGCGGGTGGCGCCTGTAGACGCTCCCCTCGGGGAGCGAGGGGGAAGCGACATTGGGCGGGCCTTCTAAGAAGGCTCGGAAGCCCCCAAGCCTTCTGAGAAGCTTCCTACGGCCTCCCCGGAGGCACAGAAGACCTCTCCAAAGGCCCCGAGGGCTGCCAAGAAGCCCCGCCGCTTCCTGAGAAGGCCTTCTCCTTCTCACTTCCCCCCCCCCCACTCGCTCGCCGCCGACTCTCTGGGAACACGGGCCCGCGCAGACACTGCCCAGCCGATGCAGAGGCAAAAACGGCGCTGCAGTGTTGGGGGGGGGGCTCCCCGACCCCGGCCCACACCAGCATTGAAGGGGCCTTGGGACACACAAATGACTACACACAAATGACCGGATTCCCCACATTTTCTCATATTTTCTGGGCTTCTGTCTTCCCCCCCACTTCCCATATCTTCCCATCTTTTCTGGGGAGTCGACGATGAATTGTGTCTGTGTGTTTTTTCCCCTCCTGAAGCATGCAATAGGCCACCTTTGGGGCCCCGCGCGGCTCCAGAGCACCGGCGCACAGCCCAAAAAAGCGAGCCTCGCAGGAAGCCAGGGCGCCGCCGTCGCCTTGGCCTGCGCCGTGGGCGACGTCGTCGCTGTCGTCGTCGTCGTCGTCGTCGTCGTCGTCGTCGTCGTCGCTGATGTCGTCGTCGTCGTCGTCGTCGTCGTCGTCGTCGTCGTCGTCGTCGTCGTCGTCGTCGTCGTCAGGATCCCGCGCTCTGGCCGAGCCCGGCTTGCGCTGCAGAGCGCTGCCTGCCGGCTGGAAGAGCCGCGCTGGCACACGGAGCGAGCGGGCGCGTGCGCGCTTTTCGGTCAGGCTCGATCGAACCTCGCGCAGTAGCACATTCGGCGGATGTCGGCTCGACCTACGTGGCGGACAGGCAGGCTCAGCAGCGGAAGGATGCGGAGGAGAAGGAGGATAAGGTTGAAAACCTCCTCCTCATGCTCCTCCTTGCCCCTCCGCAGTTTTCCGTTCTCCTCCTCCTCCTCCTCCTCCTCCTCCTCTTTCTCCTCCTCCTCCTCCTCATCATCCTCATCCTCCTTCCCCCTCCCCCTTCCCCCTCCCCAGAAATCCGGCTGCTCCAGTTGTTTCGAGGCGTGGGCCCAGGAGGCCTGGACCACTTCTCTGGGGCCAGCTTTTCGCCCTGAGCTGATTGTTGACAGTCCAGAGGCCCGGCGAGGGCCCCCCAGAGGCCGAAATCAGCCAAAAAACGCCCGCTCCCATCGCCCCGGAGCGTCGGTTCTCTGGGCCCTCCTTCCTCCATCTCTCATGACGAACCAACAGCACACCCACACCCATAGGGGGATCGGAGAGGGCTATGGGCGCGTGTTGTCGGAGTGGGGTCCCCGCTCGAACGGGAGCGTTCCCCAGGGTCCGACAACCCGCACCCATACCTATAGCCAGTCCTCCTCCCAACGACCCCCCTATGGGTATGGATGCGTGTTGCCCGTTCGCCATCTCACGCACCACCTCCCCGGCAGTGTCTGTCGTTCTCGGGGGCTGCCAGAGGGTTTCGGGCCTGGGTGTGCGCTCTCTACAGCAGCTTTACGTCGGGCATGCCCCCCCACAGGCGCGGATTTCGCATGGAAAACTTAGAGATGGTCAAAGAGTGCACCCAAAACTGCTCAGAAATACCAAAAAAAAAAACGCTCCTGCATTATTTTTTGAAATATGTTTGAGCATCCCTCCTGTAGAGGGACAGGCCTAACTTAACATCAGCTGCGCCCCGTCGGGAGCATTCCTTCCGAGTCTGAGGGGAGTCGTCCCGAACGGCCGCCTGAGGCCCGAGCCATGGGCCGGAAAAAGCGGCGCCGCAGTGGAGCGAGGCCCGGAAATCCAGGCGCACCACCAGGAACGAGAACACGAAGCCAGGACAAGGATAAACCAGGACGTCGATCAAGGAGCCCAGGGACACACAGAGAGATACACACAAAGCCCAGGATTCCCCCTATGTTCCCAGATGTTATGTTTGTTTTGTCTTCCCGCCACGTCCCATACTTCTCCATGGGAACCGACAATTCATTTTGTCTGTGTTTTTCCCCTCCTGACAAAAGCCAGGACGAGGATAAAACCGGGTTCGGGTACATCACGAATCTCTATGATCCAGCTGCTTCGGAGGATGCCTCGGGCGCCGCTGCCTTCTCAGAGCGTTCCAGAAGGCTCCGCGAGCGTTCAGGAACGCTTTGGAACGGAGGTATAGTCCCGTCCGATTGGATTTTTCATGACTTCGACCCCAAGAAAGTCTGGACCCCCTTCCTCGTGACCGGCTTTTCCTCCCGAGTCCAGTTTTGACTGTCCTGGGGCCTCGCGAGGTCCCCCAGAGGCCGAAAACAACAAAAAACTCCCCGCAATGATTCTTGTCACGACTCGAGGAGGTCTGGCTCCTCCTCAAACGCTATGGAACCGATGTTTCCTCGTCCTAGCCCCGTCCGACAGGGTCCCACCGGGTCGTTCCCGCTCGAGAGGTCTGTTCTTAGGTCGGGAGTCTCCTCCTACAGGCGGATGTTGAACGAACAATAAAAAAATACCCCCCAAAATACTAAAACAAAATACCCAAAAATACTTTAAACAAGATCGTCCCTGGACTATATCTTGACCAATTGGGGATATTCCCCTTGTAGAGGGGCAGGCCCGACTTAATCCTGTTCTGTTCTTAGGTCGGGCATGTCTCACTACAGGCGGATTTTGGACGAAAAATACACCACATGCGCCAAACGTATTCCAAAATAGTCCAAGCATCGTCCAAAAATCGTGCCCAGACTGTTTAGACCGTTTTGACTATTCCCCCTGTAGAAGGACAGGCCCGACTTCATCCCAACCTCGTCCAAGGGGGTTCGGGGATCTTCTGACCCGGGTCAATCCAGACCCGGGTCAGTCAGGCCCTGCAGAATCCTGCAGGATCCTGCGCCCAAGCTTGGGTCAACGCGACGGATCCTGCAAGATCCTGCAGGATCCTGCACCCAGACCCCGGTCAATGCGACCCTGGCCCTGCAGGATCCTGCAAGATCGGGCGCTCTGGCTGACCCCCGTTCGCATTGACCCCCGTCTCAAGTCGGCTAGACGTAAGAGTGACCCTGGTGCACAGCCTTTGGGGGCGCGAGGGGGCCGAACCCAGGGGCGCGGGCCGCTTATGTCGCCTCGCGCTCGGCGATCGGGGGGAGCCCGATGAGCCCGCACCAAAGGTCACTCCGGCGAAGGGTCACTCTTACCCAGAGATCCGATGTCGTGATTTTTTCAATGCGGGGTCTCCGGCAGTCTCGACCCTTTCCCCGGGACCGGTTTTTCATCCTGAGTCATTTTTTGACGGTCCCGGGGCCCGGCGAGGGCCCCTAGAAGCCAAAAATTGAGAAACACCTCCGTCTTGATTTTTTCAATGCGCTGGATCGCTGGGTACGTGTGGTCGATCAAGGCTCCCGAAGGGTCCTCCCGGGCCGCTCTGGCTCGCGAGGTCTGCCCGCACGTGCGCACGCGCCTCCGAGGGCGGCGCTCGCGGCGCTCGCGGCGGCGGGAGGCCCCGGCCAGCGGCGCCAGAGCAGCCGAGGCCTTGCTACAGAGGGAGCCTCAGCCTTAATGCGGGATGACGATTAATAAAAAAATGGGAGAGAACGATTCAAAAAATAGTTTTCAGTGCCTCCCAGGGCCCGACGCGTGTTTTCTTGGTGCTCGCAATTCATTCTGGTGATCAAGGCTAAAGTCGATTGGAACATCATAACCTCAGCCTTAGGTCGGGCAAGCCCTCCTATAAGGGAGATTTTGGGCGAAAATGAAAAGTAGTCCAAACATACCAACAAGATTATCAAAAGTAGTCAAAGACATCGTCCCCAGACTAGTTGGTGCCTATGTTTGAGCGTCACTCCTGTGGAGGGACAGGCTCGACTTAACCTTAGCCAAGGAACCTTCTCCTGTTTTCCTCAACGCAGGTTTCGACGAGTGCGGGGTGTGGGAGGGCGAGGACGAGGACGGGGAGGAAGGAGGAAGAGGAGGACGCCGACCACGAGGAAGGGAAGCAGAAGCAGATGGAAGACGAGGAGGACGAGAGCACAGAAGGAGAGAGA
Organism: Prorocentrum cordatum; assembly: GCA_963575745.1. NCBI lineage: Eukaryota > Dinophyceae > Prorocentrales > Prorocentraceae > Prorocentrum > Prorocentrum cordatum. The sequence continues at coordinate 146,670 of CAUYUJ010016874.1, read as the reverse complement.
GAGAGAGGAGGAGGAGGAGGAAGAGAAGGAGGAGGAGGAGGAGGAGGAGGAGGACAGGAAGGAAGAGGGAGGACGTACATGACGACACGAAAGGAGGACGAGGACGAGGACGAGGACAGGAAGGAGGAGAAGGACGACGACGACGACGAGCAGACGGCTGACGAGGACGAAGAGGGGAGGAAAGAGGAGAAGAGGAACAATGACGGCGGCAAGTGGAGAGGGCACAGGGCGAGGCTGCAGGGGACGCGGAGGACGATCGGGTGGCGGATGACGAGGGGAAGAGGATGAGGAGGACGATGACGACCACGACGACGACGACGACGACGACGACGACGACAACGACGACGACGACGACAACGACGTGAGGGGAGAACGCCGAGGACCCCGAAACCAAGATCACAACACGCGTCCAATCCTTCGGCAAGACTTGCCAGCACGTTCGACACCCCTCCTCCATGTCATTATTCTCCCTCTTCTCCTCCTCCTCCTCCTCCTCTTCCTCCTCGTTCCTCCCTCCCCCTCGGAGGTCTCCAGGGGGGCTCTTGAAGTCCCCAGGAGCCTAAAAGGCCAGAAACGCCCAGAAAATGTTCGACAACCTCTTCCTCCTCCTCCTCTTCCTCGTTCCTCTTTCTGTCTCCTCATCAATATCCTCCTCCTGCTCCTTCTGCCTCTTCCTTGTGTTTATTCCTCGATCCTCGATCCTCCTCTTCCTCCTCCTCCTTTTCCTATTATCTCCTCCTCCTTCTCATCCTCCTCCTTCTCCTCATCCTCCTCCCCTCTGCCCCTCCCGCTCCTCCTCTTCCCCTCCTGCTCTTCCATTCCTGTTCTGTATAAGTAACGCATTCCTGTCGCACCACCAAACGTGTCCGCAGGCCGTGCCGGGCATTTCGCTTGAGACTTCCCCGCCAATTATAATCCTCAAGCTTGACATGCGCAACAATTTCCAAACTGAACCCCGGGTGGTTTTCAAAACGTGGTGTTCGCCCCAGCGCCGCGCACATTCATCTACGCATGAACTTGCAACCGCTTCAAAGGTGAAGGCCGACACATTTCCAAAATGTGGTTTTCGCAAATGCGCCGCGCACATCCGCCTTGAAAACTCGGAGCCGATCTGAGGATCGAGGCCAACCACTGTAACTAGAAAAATAGTTGTCGCACTCGCGTCGCTCAGATCCATGCGACCCAACCCTCACTACCCTATGCATAGCATCATATGCCTTGCGCATCCACCCGGCCCAACCCTCAACATCCGATAACACATACAGAATGAACCTGCACGTTTCGGGCACCCCTAGCCGGCTCCGAATTTGGACCCAAAGCTCCGCAGCCTGCCCCGGGCGCTCCCAAACGCTCCAAAGTGCTCCTAGACTCTACAGTCCCTCCCCAAACGCTCCCAGGCCCGCCGTTGCCACCAGCAGCAACAGCATCCACATCCTCATCTTCATCGTCCCCGTCGAAACAAGAGGCCTCAAGGAGCATAATAATTCTGATCGCGTTGACGCGTGGAGCACGAAAGGTTTTCATTGTGGGGGTCGCTTTGCTGGCGCCGCACGCTATCGTTCTACATAACCAAAGAGCAGATAGAACGAGGGTCGTTTTCAAATAGAGGCTCTCGCCCTGGCGCCGTGCATGCTTGGTTTCCACATTGTCCTTCGCCTCGCAAGTGGATGGCGTGTCGTTTCCGAGACGGTGGGGGCATTGGACAAGGAACCCTTAGATAAAGAACCCAGGGTTTGGAAATCGGTGGAACTCCAAACGTGGATCGGCGATAGATATGACCACCGCCAACATCAGATCAGGAACCCTTCCTTGCCTGCAGCCTCCTGGGCACATTCCTTAACGAACGCCCCAACCGGATTGGGTCTCCCCTAGGCCTCGCGCGCACTCGAATAAAAAACTCACCATCTGCACTCACTTGACCTTTCTTCGACCTCTACGACACGGCGTCCCACAGTGTGCAACAGCTAACACGGATTGAGGGCGGCTCCTCTTTCGAAACTGGGCTCACGGGTGAGACTTCCGCAAAGCATACGTCCGCGACTTTGACATCCTGCAACGCTTAGATGGATGGAAGCCATATTCTGTTCAAAATGAAGCCATCCCTGGGCCTCGTTGAACGACTTTCGCGTGGCACTTCCGCGGGGCATACGTCCACGACTTTGACATCCTGCAACGCTTGGGCGGATGGAGGGCATGTGCTTCTCACAATGGAGCTACCCTGGGCGTCCTCCAAGTCGGGGGGGAACCCATTTACAACAGACGCACTCGTCTGACTGGCGGCCCCACCGGCCGCTCGTCATCCAACGGGGGGCGCCCGCAGTGGAAAGGAAGACTTGTATGGACTTGTGAGGAGGGGACTTGGGAATGTAGGTTGTGGTGCAGATCATGTGATGCAACTTGGGTGCCTTCTAGTCAGCCCCCTCCTCCTCCTCCTCCACCTCCAACTACTACGGCCGGCACTACTACTACTACTACTACTACTACTACTACTACTACTACTGCTGCTACTACTATCACTATTATTACTACTACTACTACTACTACTACTACTACTACTACTACTACTACTACTACTACTACTACTACTACTACGACTACTACTACTACTACTACTACTACTA
>CAUYUJ010016874.1:107500-143949 GCA_963575745.1 Prorocentrum cordatum | reverse complement strand
CCTACTACTCCTGCTCCTCCTCCTCCTCCGCCTTCTCCTCCTCCTCCCCACCATCATCCTCCCTCTCTTCCTCCAACTCCCACTCCTCCTCGTTCTCTTCCTCATGAGCTCCTGCTCCTACGCCTCCTCTTCCTCCTCCTCCGAGACTCCGAGACTCCGCAGCGTCTGGTCACTCATGAGCGGCCGGCGCCCGACTACGATACGGGGGGACCAACAGAACTGGGACCAGCCGAGGAGGACAAGGCAGGGGCAGGCAGGGGAGAAGGAAGAGGGAAAAAGGGAAGAGAGGAAAGGGGAAACGACTGGCCCAGTCTGTGTTTGGTCCCTGGAAGGAGCCCCCGTAACAGCTTGGAACGCTCCGAGCTCTTGCGAGGGGGCTCACACGCTGCACTGAGGAGGGCGCTGCCACGGCTGGTGGCAAACCCTCCGCAGGAAACGCAAAAAATCACAGGCATGTCACTCTCTTCGACTCGGGCCCAGTGCAGGTGATGTCCCGAGCCCCCTCCTCCACAGAGGAGGTCCGACAGAGCAGGGTTCAGGGTACCGCACGGGGTCTGGGTCTTGGAGGAAACCTGACGCAAGCAACGTTGACACCGTTGGATATTCCCGTGCCAAACAGGAAAATGGTCGGATTTCAAACGGGGAGGCCTCTCGGCTCTAGGGGGCCGCTTCAGCTTCCCAAACTGGGCTTCACAAGTAGGGAAACCACACAGAATGTCGAGGACACCTACGACTAAAGATTCGTACTCGCCCTCCGCATTTTCAAAGTCAACTAACTCCTGAGGCGAGACGTCGTGGGCCCGAGCCCCAAGCCTCGCCCAATGGTCGGCGGCAGTAGATCCTTGAATGTCCCGCGCATCATTTTCGTCCACCGCGTCGGACAACTTGCGGTGGGCGCCTACCTTGCGGAGAGAGATCCAACTGCTAGTCCCTATGTCCCTGGCTATGGACCTCCAGAAAAAGCTGCTCCGAGAACCTCCCCCCAGGGCCCTAACAGGAGACCTCACACCCAGGAACAAAGCCGAACAGTCCACGGAAATGGCCTTGGGAGGAGGTTCGCTGGCACGTTCTTGCCTCAGCACAGCAAGGGCTAGGGCAGCGTGCTCTGCATCTCCAGGGGTCTGTGCAAATTCACTGGGAAGAGGACTGTAGACTCCCCTCCTACAGGTCCCGTCAACATTCATCTCGACAACGGAGACCCCAGACCTGGCGATTTCGGGCCGAGTGTTGTGGAGACAGGACCCGTCAGTGAAGAGGTTCGCTTCGGGTCCGAAGACAAAAGCATCTACTGGTTCACCCTGGGCACCGAAAAACTGCAAACACCAGTCCTTGCTCGGTGGGGGCACATCAGGATACGCAGGCCACAACCTGGAAAAAAATAAGAATATTTCCATCACATCCTAAAGCCTGCTGAATGAGCTCTGTACCAAAATGCTCAGCACGGCGTCTTGTAATGTCGGGGTGCTGACATTCCCAGCACCTGTGCCTCAAAGTGTCCCGACCTGCTCCACACATCGGGCACAAAGGATCAACTTCGTAGCCCCATTTCCTGAGGGTCTCTCCTGCCTCCTCCTCCCTCTCCTCCTCTTCACCTCCTCCTCTCTCTCTCTCCCTCCCTCCCTCCAGGAGCGGAGGAGGGGCAGGGCCAGGGTCGTGCACAAGTCGGACCTAGCCCGCGGCGGACCAGCCTCTTGTAGGCCGCGTGCTGCCGCGGGCCCCGTCACGCCCCCGCGTGGCAGGCGTGAAAGGCGCTTCCTTCATCCCCTGGTCGACCACTCTGACCACTTCGATTCGATGGAGAGGAGAGGGAGGAGGAGAAGGAGGAGGAGGAGGAGGAGGAGGGAGCGAGGAAGAGCGAGGGAGCGAGGGAGCGAGGGAGGAGGAGTAGGAGGCAACTCCTGAGACATCGTCGCGGGAGCGATGTGGCGAGGAGGCGCGAGTGAGGGGGAGAAGGGCATCCTCTCCCTCCCCGATCCTGCCACCCTACACGCTCGATCCACCTCCTCCTCCTCCTCGACGATTATCCCCTCTCTCCTCCTCCTCCTCCTCCTCCTCTCCCTCCTCCTCCTCCTCGTCCTTCTCTCTCCTCCTCCTCCTCCTCCTCCTTCCTCCTCCTCGTTCTTTCTCCTCTCCTCCTCCTCCTCCTCTCCTCACTCCTCTTCCTCCTCCTCCTCCGCCTCCTTCTCCTCCTCCTCCTCCTCCGACTCCTTCTCCTACCTCCTCCTGCATCTCCTCCTCCTCCTCCTCCTCCTCCTTCTTGATCCTCCTCCTCCTCCTCCTCCTCCTCCTCCACCCTGGACCCGCCGTCCCTTCCACCTCGATCTGTCTCTTCATCATCCTCATCCTCAATCCCTCCCTCCATCGATCCTCCTCCTCGATCCTCCTCCCTTCCCCGATGTTCAACCACCAATTTCTCGATCCTCCTCCTCCTCCTCCTCACCCTCGATCCTCCTCCTACTCGAATAAGGCGGAGGCAAGATCGAAAGAACATCGAACCGATACAAATCGAGAAGTTCTGCGAAGCGGCGGGCGGGCTTGGAAAACGTATCGGGCGCCGCGGATGTTTCAGAGATTTCCGGAACGCTCTGAGAGCGTCCCGGGACGCACTGGAACGGATATATCCCGATTCTAAGCCCATTCGATCGACCTCCTCCCCCTCGATCCTCATCCCGATCCTCCCCCCCCCTTCTCGATCTTCGACCCACCCTTTCCTCGATCCTCATCCTCCTCCTCCTCCTCCTCTTCTCGTCTTCCTCCTCCTCCTCGTTCTCCTCCTCCTCGTCCTCGTTCCTCCTGCTCTTCCTCGAATAGGACGGAGGCAGAATCGAGACAAAATCGAACCGATACTAATCGAGAATATCTGAGAATCGGCGGGCTTTGAGGGCGCATCGGGCGCCGCGGCCGTGTCAAAGCGTTCCAGAACGCTCTGAGAGCGTCCAAGAACGCTCTGGAAAGGATTTGTGCCGATTCTAGGCCCGTCCGGTCGAACCCCCTTCATTCCCCTCCTCATCCTCATCCTCGTTTCGCCTCGATCCTCCTCCTCCTCCTCCTCCTCCTCCGCCTCCTCCTCCTCCTTCTCTTCCTCCTCCTCCTCCTCCTTCTCTCCCTCCTCCTCCGCCTCCTCCTCCTCCTTCTCCTCCTCCTCGTTCCTCCTACTCCTCCTCGAACCCCCTTCGATCCCCTCGATCCCTCGTCCTCCCGCTCCGATTGCCCCCGGGGGAAGCAAGAGGTACCGATGTGCGGGCGGAGCATGGCCACAGCGGAGGCGGGCCAAGAGTACCAGCCCCTCGGTCGACGGCCCAAGGACCCACGGAGATGCCCAGAGCGAAAAGCGCTGCAGGGTGGAAGGGGGTCCTCCAGCTCGTCGTGCGATGGAACGTCTCGTGTCTCGACGAGGCCTCGCCCCGAGTACGACGTCTTCGGGACACCCGCGGAGTGGGAGACACGCGCAGAACAATGATCAATGCAGTGGTCTCCGACGGTGAACGCAGCCGAATGGATGATCAAAAGAACGGTAAGTGCAGAAAGCTGGGCCAGCTTCCCGGAAGTTTCTTCAAACGAGCCTGGGCAAAATTCTGCAGGACTGGTTTTCTGTTCCGAATCCTGTTGAAGGCCCTGAGCCTGAAGCATACTGAGGGCCCTGAGAAGCCAAACGCGACTAAAAAACAACCTCCGTCCCGATTTTTCGAAACGCCCGATGGCTGGGAAGGTGCTCGACCGTAGCGCTGCAAGGTGGCGAGCCCAAGCACGACGAACCGAAGGACACCCCTCCAAAGCAAGGGCTGCTCTGAACCCTCGTGCTAAAGCTGCACCGCTACCCCTAGGTCGGGCGTGTCCTCCTGAAGGCGGATTTATGATGAAAGCAAACACTAATCAAAACATACGCAACACATCGCCAAAAAAACATCGTCCCCAGACTTGTTTTAAAACCCTTTTTGAACATTCCCCCTGTAGAGGGACAGGCCCGGCTGACCGCTGCCCGCGAGGCCCCTCCCAGAGGCTGCGCCCCGGCCAGCACGCCGAGGCGAACCCAGCCGTGGCGAGCAGGGACGGGGTAGCGGCATCGTCGAAGACCTGGGCTCCGGTGGGGCATACCCCCCCCACGGGCGGATTCCTGGCAAAACATGAGCAAGTCAAAGAGCATCCCCAACCAGTCAAAGATAGTCAAAGCATAATGTCTTTTTTATCTGCGGGGCGAGAGCGAACCTCCTCCGCTGAAAGCTGGGCGGGCGACGCACAGCTTTAGTTAGGGAGGCAGGGCACAGGAAGGCGGGGCCTCAGGCGGCCGGAGTGGGCGAAGCCCACAAAAAAGAAGTCAAGACATCGTCCCGCAAAAAGAAGTCAAAACATCGTCCCGCAAGAAGTCAAAACATCGTCCCGAAAAAACATCGTCCCGTCAAACAGTCAAAAGCCTCAGGTGGCGAAGCCCACAGAAAAGAAGTCAAGACATCGTCCCCCGACGAGTTTGTTTTACCACTTTGAGCACTGCTCCCTGTAGGGGGGGCCGGCCCGACGTCGAACCGGGCCCTCGGCCAACGGAGCTCGGGCCTCGCCCAGGACGGCCTTGGGCGCGAGCAAAACGGGAGGGCGACCAACGAGAGGAGGGGGGGGGGAGAAAAAGAAAAATAATAATAAGAATGATAAGAAGAAGAAGAAAAATAAGAAGAATAATATAGATAAGAAGAAGAAGAATAATCAGAAAAATAATAATGGTGTCCTTTGGGGGCCCCTTCAGGGGCCCCTTCAGCAGCCCTAAAGGGTCCCTTCCTGCAGACCTCGCTGCCCCTCCCCCCCCCCCGCCAAGTATCGCCTGCCCCTTCTGGGCCCCTCAGGGGCCCCTTCGGCAGCCCTGAAGGGCCCCGTTCCGCAACCCTCGCTGCCACCCCCCTCCCAAGTGTCGCCTCCCCTACCCATCGGTCGGAAGAAGTGGGTAGAAACATGAAATAGGAAGGCGTTGGAAATAGATCGGGTTTCCGCCCCGCCTCCTGAAGAGGAGGGGAGAGGGAAAACCACTCGACTCTTGAAGTAGGAAGGCGCTGAAAGTAGATTGGAATCTGGGAATCCAAAAGTACCTACTTTCAACGACCGAGGGGTACGTGTTACGCGCGCCCCCCTAGCGAGGCTGACGCCTGGCACCCCCGGAGCGCCCTCGGCCAAGGCGCAGCTGCGGGCTAGGTCGGGCCTATCCCCCGACAGGCCGATCTTCGAAGAAAAATTAAGCATGGCCAAAATATATTCAATTGATTATTTAAAAAATACAAAAAATAGTCCCCTGACTATGGTTTGACTATTGTTGAATACTGTATTCCTTGAAACATAGTCCCCTGACTATGGTTTGACTATTTTTGAATGTTCCTCCTGTAGAGGGACACGCCCGACTTACGACTCGGGACGAAAGGCTGGTCCCAGGGAAGCGGTCGGGAGGTCGGGGGCCCCCGTCTCGAAAAGAAATCGGAACGCGGAATATGTCTGGGACTCCGGCCACGGCGACGAGGGACGGGTATCTAGCCGTAGGGCAGTGGTTCATGTCGTGCCCACTCTGGGCACCGCGGGGATCGCTCACCCTCCCAGAGATCCAGCGCATTGAAAAAATCAGGACGGAAGTTTTTCTAAGGTTTGGGCCTCTGAGGGCCCTCGCCGGGCCCCGGGATCGTCAAAGAACGACTGGGGATGAAACACCGGTCCTGGGGAATGGGTCGAGACTTCGGGGGACCGCGTATTGAAAAAATCACGACATCGGATTTCTGGGCTTGAAGGATCGGCCGTTTCCGAAACGTCAGATTGTCAACACATCGGCCGATTCTGGGTCGCAGGCGGCGTTCCACGTTGAGCGCTGGCGGCAGGGTCGCCGCAGGTATCCCTTTCCCTTCCCCAGACCCCCGATGTCATGATTTGTGCATGGCGTCGACCCCCAGAGATCTCGACCCATTGCCCGGGACCCGTGCTCCATCATCCTAGGGCCGTCTCTTGACGGCCCCGATGCCCGACAAGGGCCGCCAGAGGCCGAAAGCAGGGAAGCACCTCCCGTCGTGACCTTTTCATGAGTCGAGGGGGTCTGGGTCTGAGGGCCAACGAACATAGAGGAAGACACAAAGGCATAAACATAAACTGTCGGCGCTCCGCGCGGAGTTCTTGGATCCGCGGTGGACCCCACTCCGTGGCGCACGGAGCGCGCCAGGGGCGTTGCGGATCCATGAAATCCGCGCGGAGCGCCAGAAGTCTATGTCTGTGGCGTTTTTGCTTCGAGAACGCGTAATCATCGGTCGGAAGAAGTAGGTAGAAACATGAAGTCGGAAGGCGTTGAAAATAGGTTGGGTGTCCGCCCGCCCCCTAAAGAGGACGGAAAAGGTGAAGCCACTCGATCATTGCAGCAGGAAGGCACTTAGAGCAGATTGGAATCTGGGACTCCAGAAATGCCTACTTTCGACGACCGATGGGTACCCAGAGATCCGTCGTCGTGATTTTTTCAAACTGGGGTCCCCGGAAGTCTCGACCCATTCCCCAGGATCGGTTTTTCATCCTGAGTCGTTTTTTGACAGTCCCGGGGCCCGGCGAGGGCCCCTAGAGGCCCAAAACTGTGAAAAACCTCCGTCCTGATTCTTTCGATACGTTGGCTCTCTGGGTGCCGATCTCGTCGGAGATCTCCCAGGCGCGTCCCAGGCGCGCAGCTCCCCGCGGCGGCTCGCACTGTATGGCGTGGGCGGCCAGCCTCGCTGGGCCGCCCCGCGGGCCGCCTGGGGGAGGCCGCCCCCTCGGGGGGGTCGCCGGGGGCCTCGCGCGGGCGCCAGCGCCGCGAGGCGGAGGGAGGATCGGCGAGGGAGGGTCGAGAGCGCGGACGACCGAGGGGGGTCGAGAAGGACCCGGGAGGAGGAGGGGGCATCGATGAGGAGCATCGAGGAGGAGGGGGAGGAGGAGGAGGAGGAGGAGGAGGAGGAGGAGGAGGAGCGAGGAGGAGGAGGAGGAGGCGGAGGGGAGGAGGAGGGAGGAGGAGGAGGAGGAGGAGGAGGAGAGAGGAGAGGAGAGAGGAGGAGGAGGAGGAGGAGGAGGAGAGGAGGAGGAGGCGGGAGGAGGAGGGGAGGAGGAGGACGAGGAGGAGGAGGAGAGGAGGAGGAGGAGGAAGAGTGAGGAGAGAGAGGAGGTTTAAGATGGAGGAGGGCGAGGAGGAGGAGGACCGAGAGCGAGGCGGATCGAGGAGGATCGAGGGGGAGGATCAGGAAGGCGGAGCGTCCAGGGTCGAGGGGGGGCGAGGGGGAGCGGGCAGCAGGCGGATTTGTTCAAGGAGGACAGGCGGGGATGCGGAGGAGGAGGAGCGAGGAGGAGGAGGAGGAGGAGGAGGGGGAGGGTCGAGCAGGAGCACGAGGAGGAGGAGGAGCGAGATGAGGAGTAAATGAGAAGATGAGGATGATGATGTGGAATGTGATGCGATGCTTGCTGATGATGATGATACTGGTGATGATGATGATGATGATGCTGATGCTGATGATGGGATGATGCATGATGTGAGATGATGATGCTGATAGCAATGCAATGATGATATGATGATGAGTAGTATGATAGAGGATGAGTAAGGAGGAGCAGGAGGAGGAGGAGGAATAAGGAGGAGGAGGAGGAGGAGGAGGAGGAGGAGGAGGGTCGAGCATACGAATGCTACAAGCTTGGTTGTCCATGTTTGCCGCACGTAAAAACCAGGGTCGAGGAGGAGGCAAAAGAAGGACGAGAAGCAGGAGGAGGAGGAGGAGGAGGAGAACGGAGGAGAACGGAGGAGGAGGATGGGGGAGGAGAGTAGGCGGAGGAAGAGGAGGAGGAGTCGGAGGAGGAAGAGGAGGAGGAGGCGAAGGAGGAGGAGGAGGAGGAGCAGCAGGAGCATCGAGGATGGAGGGAGGGGGTCAAGCAGGAGGCGAAAGAAGGACGAGGATGAGGCGGCGGAAGGAGGACGAGGATACCTGAGGAAGGAGGGGGTGGAGGAGGAGGAGGAGGAGGAGGAGGAGGAGGAGGAGGAGGAGGAGGAGGAGGGGGAGGATCGAGGATCAAAAATGATCGAACAGCGAAGAGGAGGATCCAGGAGAAGCACCAGGATCGAGGATAATGGTGAGGAAAAGGATCGAGGATCGAGGTTGTTGCATGCGTTTGGCTCTCTTGGGCCCCCTGAGGCCTCCAGAGCCTCCAAAGAGCTCCAGGGGGAGGGGGGCGCCCCTCCGAGATGGCGGAGGGATCATCGACAAGGCCCTGGCTCCTCTCGGAGGCTGCCAGTGGCCGCTGGGGAGAGACGACGACGACGACGACGACGACGACGACGACGACGACGACGACGACGACGACGACGACGACGAGCACGACGACGGCGACGGCGACGACGACGACGGCGACGACGACGACGACGGCGACGGCGACGACGGCGACGGCGACGGCGACGGCGACGGCGACAGCGACGACGGCGACGAGGACGGGAAACTGGGGGAGGGGGAGGGGGTTCTGAGAGGCGTAGGGGGCCTGCGCATGGGGGCGCCGCCCCTTGCCCAGCCTGCTTCGCCGCGCCGCCCGCGAGCGGGAAGCAGGCGGCCGACGCCAGTCTCCGTGGTGGGCTTGTTTGCCACCGCCACCACCACAAGTAGGAGAGGCGGGGGTCCTCCTCCTCCTCCTCCTCCTCCTCCTCCTCCTCCTCCTCCTCCTCCTCCTCCTCCTCCTCCCTTCTCCTCCTCCTCCTCCTCCTCCTCCTCCTCCTCCTCCTCCTCCTCCTCCTCCTCCTCCTCCTCCTCCCCCTCCTACGCCTCCTCCCCCTCCTTCCTCCTCCAACTGATGGTGGTGGTGGAGGCGGTGGGAAACAGGCCCATCACTCGATGCCCCTGCTCACGCCGGAGCTCCACGAGGGGGCGGGGCGGGGGATGGACAGACTGACGTGTTCGCCCACGGCCCCCTTCTGGCCATCGCTCGGACGTCCATTCCCTGTGTTGTTTTTCGGTTTCGCGCGTGGTTTTTCCGCCAGATAATCAAGGATGCTCCTCGATGGTCCTCGCCAAAGCAAATATGCACACGTCCGAGCGATGCCAAGCCTTGTTGCCCGTCGGTCCCGGGCCATCGTCGGCGGTCCTCGGACGGTTTCTGGTGCGATTCGGCGGTCTTCAGTGGTCTGCTGACGGTCTTCGGCGGCTTCCTGGCGGTCCTCCGCGGTTTCCAGCGATCTTCGGCGCGAGAGCTGGATGCTTACGTTCAGCAAGGGGTCTATGGTCGAACACCTAGGGCATGGATAAACATCCAGGCTCTGGAGGCGAAGTCTTTGAGCCATCCCCTGCCCCCCTGGGAAGCAGCAGGGGTGCGGATCGATCGTGGGTCCCCCAGAACGGGGCGGATGGTATCGGAAGTATCCAGAAGAAGCCCAGAAACCTCCCACGAATTCCAGATGGTTCTGGTGGGGGGAGGACGACAGCTGTCCACATCCACCGTCCCTGTACCAGGATGAGTCAACATCGAATCGGTGAACGGGATCGGGTCAGGAGGTATGTCGGGTCGGGCTGCATCGGCACGGAGTTGGAATCGAAACGGATCGGCCGCGCCAGGATGCACAGACAACGCCATTCAAGCGCTGGGCCGCGTCGCATCGTCGGCAGATCGGACTCGAATCGGATCGGGCCGGCCGAGATCGACATCGGATCCATCGGACCCTACCCAGAGATCCGACGTCGTGATTTGTTCAATACGGGGTCCCCGGAAGCCTCGACCCATTCCCCAAGACCTTTTTTTTCACGACGACATGGGGGCGAAGAAAGCCTCTGAGCGTTCCAGGTAGGCTGCGATGGATTAAACCACGCTGGGCGTCCCCGCCACCCCGACCGACGCTGAAGCCTCGGCCGACATGTCCGGAACGCCTAGCAAAAGGGTATACAGTAGTGCTCGTCGCTGCAGCGGCCTCCCCGCGGTCGAGGAGGTGCTGCCTCGCGCCTTCTGCGGCTGTGCACTACAACGTTCGCCATAGCGGGCAGTCAAAGCGAAACAGCGGAGATTGCCCTAAACCTTCCTCTGGGGCGGTCCTCTTGGGAGGGGGCCAGCAGATCCCCCCCCTCTTCAGACCTTACAGACAAGAAATTAGCTCCCGGGATAAACGAAAGAGCGGTTCGCATTGAAACGTTTGCCCAATGAAAGGGCGCCAGGCGGGCTCGTCAAAGAGAAGGCCTGTCCTGATATTTAGCTAGAGGAAGAGTTGCAGTGGGGGATGTCTTTGTGAGGCAGGCGGGGGGGAAGGCGAGTGGCGACGAACTACTGTGGCCGTTCGAGCTCGGGGGGGCGGACTTGCGTCAGCTTACTGCGATGATAACAAGAACGGGGCGGCCTCATCATCAGCGGCGATCTCGTCTTCCGAAGCATGCTCAAAAGGATTGTGCTCAAAAGGGTCCGCTTGCAACTCTGCTGTCTTCTCTATTCTGATGAAGGGCACCTGATCCATGAGTGTTTCCACGTCGATGGTCGGGTCCTTGGCCTCGTCTGCTGGTTGGCATTCCTCGAGATAGTCGGTGATCTGCTGCTTCGCGCGCCCTCCTACCTCGCGGGTGACCAAGCCCTCCAGCATGGCCGAGGCCCGTGCTGGGGTCGGCGGGCCCAAGCGTTGGAGCGCCTCCTTGTTCTGCTAGGACCTGAACCCGTGGACCCGCTTGCGAAAACCCTCCAACTCGTCGCTGATGCGGGCGAGAAGCGGATGGGTTACTGCCATCGCCCAGGCGTCGGCCACGGCGCGCATGAGCAATCTGATATTCTGAGCGCTCTGTAGGGCAAGCGTCATCAGGACCATGCGGAGAGCGTGCATATTCTTGTCTTTGTTCGTCCAGCTCTTGTCCGCGTGGTGGCCTCTGTGGGCGCGTCGTCCGCCTCTGCGTCGGGCTCGGCGCGCTTCGTCGCCCTCCTCCTCCATCCCCATGGGCTCGTCGTCTGCGGCTGCCTGGCGTGCTGTTCCGCGCCCTTGCAGGCGCGGTCGTTGGGCTGGTGGTTCGCCGTCTTTGGAGCCGCTGCCAGAGCTGCCAGACATGGTCGAGGACGGTTGCGGGCCGCGCCAAGCTGCTCCCCCCTTTCGACGGTTTGACCTGCGTCTCCTGGCTCGCGCTCGCCATCTTCAGGTTGAAGTGGTATAGGTAACGAGGGGGGCGCAGGCGTGGCCGTGAGTGTCGTGCGAGCCGCTGAGCTGTAGGTCGAAATGCCTAGCTGAGTGCGCGTCAGCGCACGTGGTGTACTCCGTCTCGCTCGTGCATTTGCATGCTCGGCGTTGTGCGAACCGCCGAGTAGTCGGTCGGCCGCGAGGTGCACATCGCGTCGGAAGTGTGCTGTATCGACAGGCTTCCAGGCTGGCGCTGGTGCGGATGGCGGCCGGGCCGCCTCGCCCCGTCGCGTCGCCGCCCGCGCCGAGTGCGGTGCTGTTTTGAACCGAGGTCCACGTGGCGACGGAAGAATGCGCGCGCGGAGATGTGCTCGGAATGCATCGGGGACGTGATAGTCGCAATGGCAGCCGACGGCGGTGCAAATATTTTCCAGGGGGGGCATCTCGCGCGCGTAGAAGGAGCCCAGGAATATGCACGCAGTGCGCGGTCGGCGAAGCAGCGACCTTCCAGCCAGGAGCGACGATGATGACATTGGCAGGAACGTATGTTTCCGTATATGCTGTCGCAGACGAAGCATGTACTATCGATCGTGATCGTGGAGAGAATCGTGTTCGTGCGATGCCCAGGGAGTGCTGCCGTCGCCTGGCGTGATATCAGTGCTGAAAACGTGGAACTGCTTCGCGCACCCCTCGGTGTTGAATGCGAACGGATTAGGATCTCCAGGGTCGATGTCGGGATCTCCAAGGGGCCCATCAGAAGGCGGGTGCTGCAATTGACCAGGTGGGGCCCAATACTGAGATTCACAGGCCTGGCGCAGGTAGCCGAAGTCCATCTTCTGGAAAACCTCCTGGCCCACTGGATTCTGAAAGAGCTCTTCGACGTCGGGCGCGATGGGCCACAGGGCTTTCAAGTCGTCGGCGGTGGGAGCTCCTAGGACACTCAGGAGATCGGCTCGAAATGGCTGGGCCCACGGGTGGGCGCGGGAGTCGGCGTTTAGCGAGCCGCCAGGCATCAGCGCACGCGGGGAAGTCCTCGGCTGGAAACCAGATTCTCAATGTCACTTCGACCAAGAACCCTGCGAGAAATTGATCGCGGCGCTGGGGCTCTTCACTAATGGCCTGCCACCACTTAACTATTCCGACGCATAGTTCGAATCCTCCGCGGGCAATTCCCCACTCCATAAAGGGGTCCCTTGTCGCGAGGGTAGAACGCACACCGTTCTCATCGACTGAATGGGCGAAGCCAAGGAGCACGCATCGCATCTTTTTTTGGTAGGCTCGCGTCGATGCGCGCCACCTCGGCAGGCGCCAGGGCCAGCGCTTCCAGGCCCGACCACGCCCTGCTCACAATATTCGCGAGGAAGACGAACATGTTGCATCGTCCGGGCGGAGGCGATGTCCACAACAGATTCAGCCGCGCCCAGCCGACGTTGCAGGCGCGGGTGCGCTCCTCGATCTCTCGCGCATTGTAGCCGTCGACGTGTAAGAAGGAGCCCAACTCGATAATGTTAGCCATGCGTGTGCCGGTTAAGTCATTCCCTGCCCGCTTGGTGGCGGCACTTGTGGATCGTCGGGCCAAGGTCTCCTGCTTGTGCGCATTCTGCGCGTCGCCACCTCTCGCGAGCTTGGCATTCAGAATTGACGTGTCAATGCAGTCAATGGCCAGAGCTTGTCGCAGTGAGCCGTCGGGGATAGGAAATATACGTCTGATGTCGTCAATACATACACCCTTGCCGATGCGATGTACGTCGCCTGAGAAGGGGCTGGGCGTGGCAAGGCCGTCACCCATGGTGCTCGTGAGCTCGAGGTCCCAGTCCTGGATGAGTGGGCGTACGACTCCATGAACAGTTCGGGCCCGCTGCTGTCTCCCATGCGCCCACCTGTGCGTGGATGAAGGCCGATCATCTGGTCGCAGACGTCGGTTCTCATGGTGGCCTTCTCACGGTGTTGTGTGAGCATGCTCTCGTGGTGGTCATTGTCTATGCGTGCTTGGTGGGCGGCGTATAGGCGACGAGCGTAGCCAGTGCCAAACGCGCTTCTCACGTCGTAGCTCTTCATGGTGTAGGGGGCGTGGGCCCCGCGTAGCTTGTGGGCTGCAATGCGAGCAAGTAGCATGAGTCCTTCTCGCCGTCGAGCACGGATGCCTCCATAGGCCCAAGGTGGCGGGTCGTGCGCGCTGCCGCAGTCGACCAGTCCGCTTCGTAGGTAAAGCTGCCAGGAGGGGCAGAAGACGTGTCGCATGCGCAGGCAGTTGTTCAGGTCGTGAATTGGATCGCCTCGTGGCCCCTGGCCCTTCTTGCCGATGGCCACCGCTTGGCTGGTGTAGGACTGAACAGGGAGGGCGTCGGAGTCACGGACGTGGGCAAGCAGGTGAATGAACAAGACCTTCGGCGCATCGAGGTGGTCATAGTCGATCTGGAGTTGGCGCCGATGCGGTGGTCGCGGCGGCGTCGTCGTCGTTGTCGTCGTCGAACCGTTCGATACCCAGGCCGCGTTGTGCTCCTTCTCCTCCTCCTCCTCCTCCTCCTCCTCCTCTTCCCCCTCGTCCTCCCCCTGGTGGAGAAAATAAGGCATGGCGTGAGTACTCGTAGCCAGTAGTGGCGTATCCAAGTCCCCTTCGCGGCAACCCAGGTCGGCTGAGGTATGTCGGGAAGAGCATCATCGTAGTGAGCGCTGTGGGCCATGGCCAGCTCGGCGGGCACTTGCGGCGCTTGTTGGTCCAGAGTCGTTTGGCCAGCGCGTCAAGGTCCTCAGCGGCTGCGAGTAGGGCGTCGTGTGCCGGGTCCACACGTTACTCTCCGAGTGGGGTAATGTCGTCGTCGGGGCGGTTGCATAATTAGCTGCTCGATGTTGGCGCTGCTCTCAATGTAGATGCGAACGTGTATTGGCGTAGTGGTGCGCCCGCCGTCGATGCCGTCTCGTCCCAGGGCTGCTTCGTAGTGGGCAGCAGCAGGGAGCGCGCCCGGGACGGCGAGGACAGTTCGTTTCTTGGGGCCCACGCGCGTGCCCACGCGGAGCCGAGCCAATTCCGCCACTCGGGAGAGGTCGCGTTGATGCCAGGCGTCGGAGATCTGCTCGTCGAGGGAGTAGTTCCACCAGGCCTGTTTCCACTTGGCATGTTCTCGGGGTCGTCGTGAGATGTCGTGTGGGAGGGCATCGTCCGCGGCGACGCCGCGGTCGCGTAGTTGTGCTCGTTCTCGCAGCAGCTGGCGTCGTTGAGGCTTGCCTTCCTGTCGTGAACAGTGTGGCGCGGCTGCCCTGCGGATCAGGTGGGCGACGAGGGCGGCGTGGCGATGGGGATGTTGGTCATATTGAAGTGCCCGCAGTCGGCGTCGGCAGTGCTGGGTGCGATGGTGAAGGTCATGAAGGAATTCGGAGCATCGATATCCAATCTGGAGTCCAGCGGCAATGAAGGCCCAGTCCTAGTGCGTTGTATTGCGTGGCGTGGTAGAGTGCGGGAGGGGCAGCTTCAAGTGAATGAGCATGGGAATGTGATCTTTCATGTGGGAGAGTGTACGGAGGCGTTGGTGCGATCTCCAGCATAGCTTACTTTGGTTGACGATCGGCATAGCATCCGTCGTGCCGATCCAATAATCTATTCTACTCTGCGCACCTCCATTTCCAAAGAAAGTCGATCCTGTGTTCCAGAACGCATTAAACGCTGTGAGCCAATCCCGTAGAAGTGTTTCATGCATGCGCGTGCCCACCGTTTTCTCTGGAGCTGCTTGCATAGATTCAATGCTGTCGCCTGTCCATAGCGATCGGTGCCGTCTGCCAAAGCCTTGATTCGCGTCGCCGAAGAATAGGGGGGTGTTCTAGCTGGGCACGAATTGAATTCAGAAGCAATCCATTGCCAGTGTCGCTTACATGTACTCTCCATCAGCTTTGTCGATGTGCGCTGGCCCGCTGGTGGGAAACAGCCGAAAATCAATCGTGCTCTGAAGTGGCCGCGGATGATGTCAACTGAGCCGCCACGGCCCTGTAGGGATGCTGGTGGTGATAAAATACGTGCCAAATCTCGGGGATGGAATTGTCGGCGAGAAATCGCAATCGCACATCCGCGTGCTGCTGTGACGAGTGGACTGCGTCGCCATCCCCTGTGGACCCAAAGTGTCCGTCAGTCTGCTCGCTGTGGTGGGCTTACTGGGCGACCTGTCTGACGTGTGCACCAGAAAACAGCATCGCGTACTAGTCCCTGAACTCGTAGCTGATGGCCGACGTTCGGCCGTGGTGGCTGAGCAAGGAATCAAGGTTCCAGCCGATGAACTTCGCAGTCTCGAAGGTGGACGTCGTGGGGCGAAGCTGCTCGCCTCCTGCCTCGGGCACTCCGATGTTCATGCTGAGCCGCGCTAGCGGCGCACGCGGAGCGTTCAGCCGCGGCGTAAGGGCGCCATGGCAGGGGGCCACTGCAACGATGGTGTGGGGCAGTGGGCATACTATGTGAGAGGCCGATTTGCACGAGCGGACTCGAGCCGTCCGCGGCCTTCAAGACCGGCTTTTCATCCTGAATCGTATTTTGACGGCCCCGGGGCCCGGCGAGGGCCCCTAGAGGCCAAAAGCTGCGAAACACCTCCGTCTTGATTTTTTCAAGGCGTTGGATCTCTGGGCAGACCCCGACATCACAATCGACCTCGACATCGACAGGGGCCCTGGGCAGCGCTGCTCCCCGTCCACACGCCGCCAGGCCCGCGAAAAGAAAGCGCCACATTTCCTCAGCGCGGATCCATACCGGGAGGTCTCGCCCCGCTCTCCGGGGGACGGGCTTCCCCTCCGAGCCGTTTTTGCTGCGGTCCCGGGGCCCGGCGAGGGCCTCCAGAGGTCGATGTTCTAAAAACAGATGGTTGTTTTTTTGTACTCTCCACAGGTAGATGTTTAAACATTCGTTTGTTTTGCTGTTTTTTGTTGAAAACTCCAGAGCTCGAAAATTGACAAAAGCCTTTCGCCTCGAGGGGGGCCTGGGGCCCCCTCCTCCCCGAGCCTTGGCGAGGGCCCTACCATCGGCAGGCCTAGCCTGGGCCAAGCCCAGGTTTTTTGTTGCGGTGGTGCCTAAGCCAGCATGCGAGTGGGCCACCGGTGCCCGGAGTGGCGTAGGGGGGTGTACAGGTCTGGGCCAAGTGGTCAGCCCACTTCGCGGAGTTATCTTCTCCTCTTATGCCACTTACAGGGCACTTGCAGCCCACTTGTATGTCAGGTCAGTCCAGATACGACACACCTTACCATCCACTCAGAAGCCCCCCATCCCCTTAGCATCCCCTTGAGAAGCAAGAAAGCTGTGGGAACGAACCGCGAACGGACAGACCACGAACGTGAACGAATGCAACGAACTGGCGATGGAATCAGCCGAGCGCGACTGGTCGAACGGGTAAGTCAAACTCACGAGAACAGGTCCGAGACTCTGGAGTACAGGTCGCAGTGGACCGTCGAATCGCAGCACATCGCTACACAAGCGGGATGGGCAGACAGCGCCCGCCAGCGAGCCTATACAATAAGACTTCTGAGCGCACGCGTCGCCCCTGCGTGGCCGACGCACATGAAGCTTAAGTAAATTGGGGTGATGCCGAGAGTAAGGCGGAGGAGGAGAAGGAGGCGGGGGAGGAGGAGGAGGAGGCGGGGGAGGAGGAGGAGGAGGAGGAGGAGGAGGAGGAGGAGGAGGAGGAGGAGGAGGAGGAGGAGGAGGGGGAGCAGCAGCAGCAACCAAGAGGACGGGGGGGGGAAGCAGGAGAGGACCAAAAAGTAGCTGCACGGAAGCATTCGCCGCAGGTCTCGGTGCAGGGAAGGAAGCCCAGGTTTGGGACCGTCGCCCGTTGGCCACCCCGGGGGCGCCCGGGGGGAGGCAGGCTCAACAAAACCCCCAGAGGCGAGTGCAAACCGTCAACATCAACGCCGAGCGATCGGTCGCCATCTCGGGTGCACGCTGGGCCTCTGGAGGGTATGTTGAGCAGGCCGCGAGCTCCCCCTGGCCCGCAGGCGTGGCCGACCGGCCACGGAGCTGGGCCCCCGCACTGGCGTCGCTGCAACGTGCAGCCGTCGCGTCGGCGCTACTCCAGGGGGGGGGGGGGGGGGGGGGGGGGGGGCGGAACGCCACACGCCCACGGCAGCTCCGACGCGGACGCGTCTCCCGACGTGGGCGCCCATGTGTTTTCTGCAAGCAGACATGTAGGATAAGCAGCCTTGCTGTAAAAGAGATGGCGGGGCACATGCTTCGTAGATCCTGGGGCCATGGGGGGATACGAAATGTCCGTCGGGCGCCTGCTGGCAAGTTGATGTCCTGCGTGATGCGCCTCCTGTAGCGCACTCCTTCGGGAGTCTTGGATATGAGCGAATCCTAGTTGGGGGCGACTGGGTACGGGGGAGTTTTATGTGTGAGAGCCGGGGAATGGGGAAGTAGATCTGAGTGGGTACGAGTACGGACTAGCCCGAATACCAAGAGGTCGGGGGACAAGTGAGGCTCAGCCAGGAGCGGGTCTGAGGAGTGTCAGTGGGTCTGGGCGTGGGCGAATCAGGGAACTGGCAGGACTGAACACTTTGAGTGCCAGTGCCTCAGCACGAGTGGCTGAGCACGGGCGAACCTGAACTACGAGTGGGTCTGAGCGCGAGTGCCTCTGAAATGGTGTGTGTGTGCGCTTGTGACATTGTGTGTGCGTTTGCGGGGCCTCTTGGGGCATCCTTCAGCATCAACTGGCCTCCTGGAGCAGTCTGGGGCCTCCTCGGTCCTGGCCTCCCGGGGTTGCCCAGGGTTTGCTCGTTCGGTCTACTGGGGCATCATGCATCTCCTGAGGCCTCCTGGAATCGCCTGCGATTTCCCATACGGCCAGGAGAAGGACGACAGGGAAAGACGAGGGAGGAGGAATGAGGAGGTAGGAATCCGCAAACGGGCGTCCTACCCCAAAAAACGTACTCATCCCCAAACGGGCGCCAACGAGCCAGTGAGCCAATGGAATGTCTCTTCTCGCGCCCCCCCTGGCGATACCCTAGAGGGGTGCCTGCTATATCGCGATAGCCATTGGACTCTCACGATAGCACGCCTACTTTCCAAAACGGGCGGTCATTTTCAGAGGTCCCACCAGTGTGGGCGTCAACGGGCCCTTGATACCACACCAGCGGACAATCTTTCGGGGGGTCGACCGCGGTGCCTGCAACTCGCGGCGGTCTTGAAAGTAGCGCTTGTGTACTTCCCCAAACTGCAACGCGCAGGCCTGAGAGACGCGCGAGTCTGACTCTTTTGGACGCCCGGAATGGGTACGGAAAAAATGGGTACAGTGCCCAACCACAAATGTTGTCCCAAACCAACAGCGGCCGCTGCTGGGCAGGCAGCCTCCTGCCTCAAAGTGGACACGGGCCGCGGCGGCGCGGACAGCGAGTCCTGTTCAAAAGGAACAGGAACTGCTGTTGAGCATTGTACCCATTCTTTCCGTGCCCATCTCGTTCCGTCTGACTCCTCCACTCCTCCTCCTCCTTCGCCTCCTCCTCCTCCTCCTCCTCCTCCTCCTCCTCCTCCTCCTCCTCCTCCTCCTCCTCCTCCTCCTCCTCCTCCTCCTCCTCCTCCCCCCCCTCCTCCTCCTCCTCCTCCTCCTCCTCCTCATCCTCCTCCTCCTCCTCATCCTCCTCCTCCTCCTGCTCCTCCTCCTCCTCCCCCCCCTCCTTGCAGAACTCCAATCCGCCTGACCTGTCTCACGAGGAACTGGGCCCCACCGGCGGCTCCGCGCCGCCGCATGGCCGCCCGCCCGCCGCCTCGTCGCCTGGGCCTGGCTGTCGCTTTCGCCGCCTTATGGCCGCCGTCGCCGACTCACCGCCTCGAACCGCCACATAGATTGTGCCGTGACATTTGCCGCTCCAGACCTGAGTGGGCCCTGGAAACGACAGGGCCGTTTTTTTACCGGTTCCGTTTTGCCGTTGTTTTGCCGGTTCCGACGCCTTTTTGTTACCGGTTCCGTCGCCGTTGTTTGACCGGTTCCGGCTCCGGTTCCAATCCTGGAGCCGTTTTTTGCCGTTTCCGGTCGCCGTTTTTTTGCCGTTTTCATTTTCAAAGGACATTTTTTGGGAAACGATGAAAAAACGGCCCTGCCGTTTCCGGGGCCCACAAAGCTCCAGACCGCCACATAGGTTGCACCCCATGAGATGCTCCGTTCTGGGAGGAAGGAATGGACGCCATCCCCCCAGATTGCCAGTACCCTCTGGAAAAATACAATGTACATGCGGTTGTGCCGTATGTTCAAAAAGTTTGCTTACGAATTCGAAACATCCCAGGGGGTACCCTTTATCTACACCCTCAGTTCTGTCAAATGAAAAAATGCACGCGCACGCATTTACCCAAACCCATACTCAATAATCCGTTTACGCGAAACTGTGGGGGGGGGAGCACGCGCGAGTCGTCGCGCGCGGGTCGAACTCCTCCCAGAACCTTGATTTTCGCAGGGGTTTCGAAAGCGAGGCGCCCGAAAACCCATGGAAAAACAGTGTTCCCCAAACGTGTGGTTCAAACAAATCTGCGCGCGCGCTCGTGCGGAACCCGATGGAAAATGTACATTGTTTCAACATGTGTCTTGCATGAAACCATGCGGGCTTCTCGCGCGCGCATGTCGAAATCATTGGAACACCCTCACCTGAAGGCTCGGGGGGGGGCACGATCCGCTCTCAAATGATACACCGCGGGCCGCTCGCGCGCGTCGGCCGCGCGCGCATGTCAAAATCACTGCAAAACCTCATCAACGACACGTGGACAGCATCATCATCGCCACCGGCGTTGCCAGCATCGGTGCCGTCGGTGGCCTTGCCATCGCCGTCGCCATCATCGCCACCACCTTGGCTCCTATCATCACCGTCGCCGTCGCTGCAGACGTCTTCGCGGCGCCGCGCCCGCCCCGAGCCGCCGACCCGCAATTCGTGCCGCGTGAGAGAGCCACGGCGGCCGCATCGGCGGAGCCAAGCCAGTGGGCCGCTCTGCGCATGAGCTTTCGCGCGCGCCAGGGCGGCCACAGAGAGGCGCCGGCCGTGGCCGAGCCGTCGCCGCAGTCGCCGCCGCACGGGTGGTGCAGA
The DNA here is from genome assembly GCA_963575745.1 of Prorocentrum cordatum. Taxonomy (NCBI): domain Eukaryota; class Dinophyceae; order Prorocentrales; family Prorocentraceae; genus Prorocentrum; species Prorocentrum cordatum. The sequence goes on along the minus strand of CAUYUJ010016874.1, from coordinate 123,833 downwards.
GCAAGCTGCGGGTGGGAGGGTGGGGTGAGTCCCCGAAAACTGGAGCTGGGAATTATTTGTGCACCACAGCGTTTGTTCACAGATTGCACCATGTTGGTGGCACCACACACATAGCTTACACCGCATAGGTTCTCCTTCCGCCAAAAAATAAACTCTCCCCCACCCCCCCGTATTGCAATTTGAATATGAATTCGCACCATCCCAAGGGGGCCGGTATCCGCCCCCCCCCCTTCCCGCCATCCTCTGTACAAAAATACTATGTGCGCACATTCGATTATCAAATACCATGAGTTTTCAAAAACCCTGTGCAAACAAAAAACTGCGCACGCGCGCGCGTTGTCGCGCGCGCAAGCCGAAATCGTTTCCAAACCCGACGTGTCGTTAGGGCTTCAAAACCGCATGTACAAAAAACCTGTTCTCTTTGAAGCCTGGCGAAGGGCCCAACCATATGCAGTTGTGGGTACCGCAAGTGTCAGCCTCTTCTTCGGTGGCGATCCCTTCGGGGCCACGAGCCGCATGAGGGGTGTGCCGAATTGCGTGGCGGGCCGTGTGAGGGGTGTGCCGTAATGTGTGGCGGTGACGCATGCAACCGCACCCACTGGGGCCTTCGGTGGAACTCCCTCTGTGGCCACGAAACGTGTGAAGGGTGTGCTGCAATGGGTGGCAGTGACACATGCAACCGCACCCACTGGGGACCGTGTGAGGGGTGTGCCGTAACGCGTGGCGGTGACGCATGCAACCGCACCCACAAGGCCCTCGGTGGAGCTCCATATGGGGCCACGAACCGTGTGAGGGGTGTGCCGTAATGTGTGGCGGTGACGCATGCAACCGCACCCACTGGGGCCTTCGGTGGAGCTCCCTCTGTGGCCACGATACGTGTGAGGGGTGTGCCGTACTGGGTGGCGGTGACGCATGCAACCGCACCCATTGGGGCCTTCGGTGGAACTCCCTATGGGGCAACGAACCGTGTGACAAACGTGCCGTAATGGGTGGCGGTGACGCATGTAACCGCACCCACTGGGGCCTTCGGTGGAGCTCCCTATGAGGCCACGAACCGTGTGAAGGGTGTGCCGTAATGGGTGGCGGTGTGGCGGTGACGCATGCAACCGCACCCACTGGGGCCTTCGGTGGAACTCCCCATGAAGCCACGAACCGTGTGAAAGGTGTGCCGTAACGCGTGGCGGTGACGCATACAACCGCACCCACTGGGGCCTTCCGTGGAGCTCCCTATGGGGCCACGAACCGTGTGAAAGGTGTGCCGTAATGTGTGGTGGTGACGCATGCAACCGCACCCACTGGGACCTTCGGGGGAGCTCCCTCTGTGGCCAAAAAACGTGTGAAGGGTTTGCCGTAATGGGTTGCGTTGGCGCATGCAACCGCACCCACTGGGGCCGTCGGTGGAACTCCCTATGAAGCCACGAGCCGTGTGAAAGGTGTGCCGTAATGAATGGCGGTGACACATGCAACCGCACCCACTGGGGCCCTCGGTGGAGCTCCCTCTGTGGCCACGAACCGTGTGAGGGGTGTGCCGTGCTGGGTGGCGGTGACGCATGCAATCGCATCCACTGGGGCCTTCGGTGGGGCTCCTGGTGGGGTCACGAAGCGTGTGAGGGGTGTGCCGCACTTTGTGGCGGCGACACATGCAGACGCACCCGATGGGGCCCTCGGTAAAACTCCCTATGGGGCCACGAACCGTGTGAAAGGTGTGCCGTAAGGTGTGCCGTAACGCGTGGCGGTGACGCATGCAACCGCACCCACTGGGGCCTTCAATGGAGCTCCCTATGGGGCCACGAACCGTGTGAAGGGTGTGCCGTAATGGGTGGCGGTGACGCATCCAACCGCACCCACTGGGGCCTTCGGTGGAACCCCTTGTGGGATCACGAACCGTGTGAGGGGTGTGCCGTAATGGGTGGCGGTGGCGCATGCGAACGCACCCACTGGGGCCTTCGGTGGAGCTCCCTATGGGGCCACGGACTGCGTGAGGGGTGTGCCGAAATGATGATGATGACGATGATGATGATGATGATGATGGTGATGATGACGATGATGGCGATGATGATCATCATCATGTGATGATGATTATGAGGATGATGCTGATGCTGCTGATGATGATGTTATGATGGTGATGTTGTTGGTGGGTGGTGACGGTGATGCTGATGATGGGGAAGGGGAGGGGGGCAGCGAGAGGAGGAGGAGGAGGGGCGACGCGCGGCGCTGTCTCTTCAAAACGAGGACACAACACCACAGGATAGGTGGGGGAAAAAGACAGGGTCTCGCAACACGGATGTGCAAAAAAAACTTGTGCGCGCGCTCTTGTGAATTCTTCAAAAAAAAACATTGTTTTTTTCTGCATTTTCAGAACATGCGACCAAACAGGCTGCACGCGCGCGCATGCCGAAATCGTTCGAACGCCCTTGCGCGCGTACCGTCGCGAGAATCCATTTACAACAAGTAAACGGACCGCACGCGCGCACGTTGCTGCGCGCGCGTGTGAACAAATAACTCACACATCCGACGTCTCGCTAGGATTGCAAAACCGCATGTCCAACACACACACACATGAGAAAAAACAGTGTCTCGCAACACGGATGTTCAAAAACAACTTGTGCGCGCGCTCTCGCTTATCCTCAAACAATATATTGTTTTACAACATTTTCAGAACATGCGACCAGGCAGGCTGCACGCGCGCGCATGTCGAAATCGTTCGAACGCCCTTGCGCGCGTACCGCGCGTGCATGCGCGGGCTGTCGCGGCCGCAAGGACGAACTAGCCAGCGCCAAGCACTCATCGCAATCGCCGCCGCAAGGGGTTGCCAACCAAGTTGCGGGTTGGTGGGTAGGTTGGTTGCGCGAGCAGTGGAGTGGACAATTTCGAATTGAGCACCGGTGCGTTGATTGCACCGCCATTTTGCAGGTGGAGACCCCGTAGATGGCACCCTCTGAGATTCAGCAAATACATCGCACCACACAAAAAAAACCACATTAGATGCACCACGTGTAGTGGATCACGTAGATTGCACCACATGGGTTACTGGACGCAGGTTGCACCACGAGAGTTACAACACATCTATTGCACCACGTTGATTTTATCATATTGGCCGCGCCACACACTATATATACACACACGTAGCACAGGACATGGGTTAAGCAACGCAAGTAGCGCCACGCCCGTTGCACCCTACCGGTTCCCGGGTCTAAAAAAATACCCTCCCCCAGAATTACCACTCCCCCGTGGGACACTGCATTGTACATATGATCCAGTCTCATCGCTGATTTCAAATACGGGCTCACACCATCCCAGTCAGGTCTGTATCGACACCCCCCTCTTCCCGATCAACACACACTATGCGCGCACCCGCTTGTCAAAAACATGGAGTTTGCAAAAATCTCTTGCGTCCAACAAAACCAGCTCCATACGTGTGCGCGTCGCGCGCCTACCGCAAATCATTCAAGCATCGCCACTGCTTTAAGGAATGAAAGACCAGGTGCCCGAATACATTCAAACATGAAGCACGATAATTCGAGAAAGCCTGCGCGCGACCTGGTGATTTCTCAGGGAAGCGATTGCTTGCCACATGTTCGCCAAATTCGGCCGGACGGGCCTCTCGCGCGCGCATGCCGAAATTATTCCGGCGCCCTTGCGCGCTTGCTGAAAAGGGCAGAACGACCTCTGCCACACGAGCGTGGGCCACTCGCGCGCGTCAGCCGTGCGCGCACGTCGAAGTCCTTCCAAGCCTTCACCACCGAAGCGTGAACACCATCACCGCCATCGGCGTGACGGGCATCTGCGCCGTCATCGGCCGCGCTGTGGTCATCGTCGGCATCACCACCACCATCGCTACCAGCATTACAAGTGGTTTTCCGCCGTTGTTGACGCCATCATGATACGGTGGCCGCCCGAATTACCTCCTCGCACTGAAATGCCCGCGCGTCAACGCGGCCTGCGGGACGCGCTGGGGAGCCCCCAGCGGTCAGCACCACCGCGGCCGCGTCGGTCGCGCCAGACTAGCTGGCCGCTGCGCGCGCGAGCCTGCGCGGCCGCATCGATGTGCCGGCCAACGCCGAGCAATCATCGCAATCGCCGCCGCATCGGTGTTGAAAACCAAGTTGCGGGCGGGTGGGTAAGATGTTTGCGCGAGCAGTGGAATTCACAACTCACTAGTCAGCATTAATAAGTTCTCGTTTCTGGTCAAAAAACTAAGACCTACCAACACCCCACCTACAGACGTACTGGTCGACTTGGGGATTTACAATTTAGATGCGATTCTGCCCCATTGGTCGTTTCGCGAATCAATTCAAACCATCCCGGCTAGGCTGGGCTCGAACCCCCCTCGTTGTCAAATAATACTACGCGCGCGCGCACTCGCTAGTCCCAAACCATCAGAAGCAAAATCCACACGCGCGCGGCGTCGCGCGCGCGCGCATGTCGAATTGTTTCGAAACCGTGAGTTCATAAGAATTTCAATGTCGAGGTACCCGCACACAAATGGGAAACCAAGGGTTCTGCAACACGGCGTTTCAAAGTAACACCTGCGCGGGTGCTTGCGAATTCTTGAGAAAACGCGGCTCTCGCGCGCGCATTTCGGAATCATTCGAACGCCCTTGGGCGCGTGCTGGAGGGGTGGGTACACGATCCCTGGCCAATAACTCCACGCGGGCCACTCGCGCGCGTCGGCCGCGCGCGCACGTCGAAGTCCTTCAAAAACTCAGATCGCCGACGCGTGGGCACCCTCATCGTCGCCGGCGTGACCAGCATCGGCTCCGTCATTGGCCTAACCGCCGTCGTTTTCATCATCGTCATCAGCATCGCCACTATCGTCATCGCGTCTGTCGTTGGAGGCCGCCATGATTCCGCGCAGTCCGACACGCCGACTCGCACTGAAATGCCAGCCGCTTCAGCGCGGCCTGCGAGACGCGCTGGGGAGTGCCCAGCGGTCAGCGCCAGCGCGGCCGCGTCGGTCGCGCCAGACTAGCTGGCCGCTCTGCGCGCGAGCCTGCGTGCGGGTTCGCGGCCGCAGGGATGTGGCAACCGGCCAAGGAGTCATCGCAATCGCCGCCGCATGGGTTTTGCAAGCCGAGTTGCGGGTAGGTTGGTGGGGTGACAGCTTCAAGTTCGGAGGGCGAGTTGCACCACATAGACTGCATTGCACCACGTATCTTTCAACCACATATATTCTAGCACGCCGCCTCCGCCACATAGATTGCTAAAGGTCGATCGCGCCACATAGGTGGCACCACATATTTTGCAAAACGCCGGCTGCGCCACATATATTGCGCCACGTAGACTGCACCGCTTGGCGTACACAACATAGGTTGCACCACATAGATTGCACTGCATAGCCTACACCAAATACTTCGCCGCTACGAAAGTTCGGCCAAAATTCAACGCCTCCCGGTAGGCGACGAAGCCCCAGTACAACGTTGGCAGTGGGCCCGTTAGGCCGCGGGGCCCCAGTACAATGTTCGGTTGAAGCATTGTTCGCTCCAGTCTCGGGCGGCACGGCCCTTTCGAAATCGAGCCCGCGGGTTTCGAAATCCAGTCGAGCTCGTTTTGGGGGGGACGTCCTAGGCGAAAGCCACATTTCGAAATCGAGCCCGAGGGTTTCGAAATCCAGTCGAGCTCGTTTTGGGGATGAAGTCCTAAGCGAAAGCTGCATTTTCGAGTTTTCGGGTCAGGGCTTTTAAAATTTTAAATGCCATACGGTGTGGCCATTTCGAAACGGCGGTTTCGCTTGATGCTTCTTCGAAAAAACGATTTCGAACGATTTCGAAATTTTCGGGTTCGATTTCGAAATGGCGCTCCCGCCTAGGATTTCCGCAAAAATAGCATTCGAAACCTTTATGGTTCGATTTCGAAATGGCGCTCCCGCACAGGACTTCCTCAAACATAGAAGTCGAAACCTTTCTGCTTCTTTCCGCCTTTGGAGTGATGCTCACGGCCGTCGTGGTGTTCATAACCAATGTGATGCTCAGGCGTTGTTTAGCTGAAAACACAAAACGGGTCAAAACTTTCGTAACGCCGATGTATCCGGTATTGCTTAACAAAGGCTGAACCACAGAGGTTGCTTGACATAGAGATTGCACTACATAGCTTACACCACATCTATTGCACCACACATATCCGCCTCTCTAAGCACATGATAGACTCCCCCCCCTGTTGTATCGTCACCCCGTTGGACCAGACAAGTTGCATGTAATCAATTGTGGCCCATCTTCCACTCAAATGTAGACGCATCGAATCCCAGGAACTCCTCCGATCGCTCCTATTCCATCCCTTCATAAAGATACAATGTACGCGCGCTCGTTCCTCAAAAAACACCGATTGTCCAGAACCCCACTGAAAGAAACCTGACGAAGTCCACACACGCGCGTCGTCGCGCGAGCACGCTGGAAGCCATCACAAACCTCTGACATGGTCGAACGTCTGTCGACTTGAGTCGAACTTGAGTCGTGCTGGCGCCGACCTACAGCCAAAATAGATTCGAACTCGCGTCGAACAGATCCGCCAGGTTCGGGCGTTGGTAGAACTGGGTTGGGTGGAAACTGGTTTAGTGATCTGTACTGGGGGCGCCCCCCCGTCCCACTTCCACTAACCGGAACTGCCGCCACCCGGAAAAACACCAGCTACGGCAAACCTGGTTTGGTGATTCTGGCCAATTCGGAGGCTCCGGGGCCCTACCACTAACCGGGTCCCCTTGCCCGGGGTCCTGGCCACCCAGAGATCCGATGTCGTGATTTTTTCAATACGGGTCCCCAGAAGTCCCGACCCATTCCCCAGGACCGTTTTCTTTCTCCTGAGTCGTTTTGTTGACAGTCCTGGGGCCCGGCGAGGGCCCCGAGAGGCCGAACACTTGGAAAAACATCCGTCTTGATTTTTTCCATACGCTGGATCTCTGGGCAGCTGGGCCCCCGGGAAGGTCTCCCAACACACGACCGCCTGCGGGCGGGAACGCCTCCTCCTCCGCCTCCTCCTCCTCCTCCTCCTCCTCCTCCTCCTCCTCCTCCTCCTCCTCCTCCTCCTCCTCCTCCTCCTCCTCCTCCCCCCCCTCCCCCCCCTCGTGGCTCCGCGCGTGGCCATTTCGGCGGCCCCGGGGCGACGCGCCGTGCCCTGCAGGCGGATAGGATAGCCTTCTGGCTCCGCCTGCCGCGAGGCGGCGGGCTCGATAAAAGGCTCTCGGGGCTGGGAGGTGGGCAGCTTAGCTCTTAAGGGGCCCTGGGACACACACACACACACACACACACACACACACACACACACACGCACACACACACACACACACACGCACACACACATACACACACACACACACACACATATATATATATATATATATGTATATATAATGCACACACAAATAACAGGATTCCCCATCTTTTCCCATAGTTTCTGGGTTGTCGTCTTCCCCCCTACTTCCCATGCTCTCCCATATTTTTGGGGGATCGACGATTCATTGTCTTGGGGATCGACGATTAATCGGAAAGGCTCGGGACTGGGAAGTGGACTTGAGCAGGGACCGACCGTCCCGGCATTCCTATAGTCATACCACGCAATGTTCTCAGAACCCCATAATGTCCTAAGAACGAAAACCACGTTCTTAGAACATTTGCCCGATGCGTTAAAACAACACAGTCCCAGCCAGAAACGGTCTCAGAACATTCCGCGGGAACCACAAAAAAAGTTCTTGGAGAACATTGCCTGGTGGGGCTACAGGCGGGCGGGGACGCTTCGCAACTGCTGGATGGACAGCGTAGCGGGCCGGAGCGACACGCTACCCCAAAAGTCCCCGACCGGCCAATCCTTCGAGGCTTAAAACAGGGCTAGGATCGGGATAAATCGCTCCAGAGCGTTCCGGAGTCCGGAGCGCTCTCAGAGCGTTCCGGAACGCTCTGGAGCGGCCGCGGCGCCCAGCACATCCTCCAAACCCGCCGATTCTCAGAGATTTCGAGTTATCCCGATCCGATGTTGTCCCGATCTTCGCGTCGTTTTAAGGCTGGCCTCAGACCGCCGGCGGGCCCCACGCGTCCCCGAGCGCGCGAGAGCTGGCGCGGCTGCCGCGCCGACGCGGTCGAGGCCTGCCGCGCGTGTGGCTCTCCGAGCCTCCCGCTCCCCTCCTCGGCCTCCGTTCGGTCGGGCGTGGCTCGATGTTGGGGGGTCCCAGACAGCGGGCGCCTCGAACAAACATCGAGACGAAGGTTTCCGTCGTTTTCGGCCTCTCGGGGCCCTCGCCGGGCCTCGGGACCGTCAAGAAGCGGCTCGGGACGAAGAGCAAACCAGTCCTGGGGAAGTGGTCGGGAGGTCGGGGGCCCGCGCCTCGACAAAATCGAGGCGTCCGATGTCTGGGGCGGGATGTGGGATGTGGAGGAAGGGGGGGGGGGGGCGTTCCACGGCGGGGGAAGAGAGGTGCACCCCCCTCGTGCACCTTCGAGGCCCTCGCTGGGGGGGGGGGGGGGGGGGCCTTTTTGGGCCCCTCTGCCTGCGACCTCCGACCTCTGACCCTGCGGAGGGCGATGCCCCCACGCTTGGCCGCGGGGCGGGGCCCGCCCTCCTCGCCCCGAGCCGCCCTCCCGCGGGCCCCGTGGCCCGGCGAGGGCCCCTAGAGAGAGGCCGCGGGCTGCCAGAGGCCTTCCGCCGTGATCTCTCTCCGCGACGCGAGCAACGCCATACAGTCGGGGCGTTGACCTGAGGAAGCCTAAATAGAGAACGAGGCCCCTTTTTTCCCATGAGATAAACTTCGATTTCCCATGGAAACCCTAGGGAAAACCCAAGGCGAACTGTAAAACAATCAAGGAACGCCGAGCCCCCCCCCCCCACTCGCCATCGCTCGGACGTCCATTCCCTGTGTCTTTTGCTCGGCTTTGTGCGTGGTTGCTTCGCCAATTTTTCTCAAGGATGCTCCTCGATGGTCCTCGCCGAGGGAAACATGCACACGTCCGAGCGATGCCGAGCCCCTTGCGACACGCACGATCTGGCGTCCCGCCCCCCGGAGGCCCGAGGGCCCTCCTCCTGCCGCGCGCGGCCGGAGCCGACGGCCCCGCGGGGCCGCTCAGCCGCCGAACTCGGGCATGTTGAGGAAGAAGAGCCTGCGGTCCTTCTCGACGCTCCTCGCGGGACGAGGGGCACCCTGCAGACGTCGGGCGCCTCGGCAAAACTCGGGTCGGGCGAAAGGGGGGGATAGCAAAGGGGGGGGTTGAGAATCAGCTCACGTAGCTGATTTTCCCGGCGCCTCCCGTCGCCGGAGGCGGCTATGTATCGAGGAATGGGCCCCTCGGTGAGGCCGAAACCAGCTGCATGCAGCAAATTGTGTAACCCCCCCTTTCCCAATCCCCCCCTTTTGCCCGACCCGAAAAACTCAGGGCGGGAGCTTCTCGTCGTTCCTGGCCCCTCCGGGCCCTCCCCGGGCCCCGGGGCCGTCCGAGAACGGCGCGCTCAGCGCTGCCCCGCGCAGCCGGTCGGCTCGCGCGGGCGGCACTAATTTCGGGGAGACGTAAGACCCGGGTACGGGGGACTCGGAAATCCCCGACGAGGTCGTCAAAAAAATGACGAGGCCGAGCCTGCATTTTGACGAGGCCTCCCGCTGCAGACATCCCACGAAACCCCTCCTCGTCAAAATCCGAGGCGCGGTCGTCAAAAAACGATGGCGAACCCGAGTCCTGGCAAACCCGGGTCTTACGCTCCCCCGATAATCAGGGACCTACATGCAGGAGATCGCAAGCATGGTTTCAGAGGGGCGTGGATGACAATTGGGCTGCTGCAAGAGGGAACGCTAAATCAGGGACGGAACCCCTTCTGGGGCCCCCCAAGGCGCCTGCACGCACGAGGAGGGCCAGAGGAACAGCAGCGGAGTGGCCCAAGGAACAGCGAGCCACTCCCAGACCCAGGGCGATCCTTGCTTCAGCGTCTTGACTGTAGCGACGGGCCCCGCTTCCATAGGAAACCGCGGGCTTCAGCCGCCGAACGAGGCGGCAGCGGGCCCACTCTGGGGAGGGCACCTCCCCCGACGCATGGATGTGGCGGCCGCGCGCCAAATCCATGGATCGCCGATTTGCAAAAAAACCTAGGATTGCAAAAAAAAAAAAAACAAGATTGCAACAAAAACCAAGGATTGCAAAAAGGATTGCAAAAAAAACCGCTTCTTGAACGAAGGATTGCAAAACAAACCAGGATTGCAAAAAGGTTGTTTTGCAATCCTTCGTTGCAATCCTTCGTTTTTTTGCAATCCTTCGTTTGTTTTGCAATCCTAGGATCGCCGATCCATGTTGGCGCGCCCCCGATGCATGGGGGGGCAGACACAGGGCCCCACCGAAGCCTTCCGGGGCCCCTCTCGGAGCCAGCGGGGGCCCTGCAGAGGGGCCCTGCTGAGGCCCGAGAGGGCCCCTTCAAGACCTCTCTTGACCCCCCTTTCGGTCATCCCCCCTTCCCCCTACAAAAAGGCCCAAGGACACACAAATAAATACACACAAATAAACAGATTCCCCATATGTTCCAATATGTTCTGGGTCTTTGTTCTGGGTTCTTGACCCCCATTTCGGTCATCCCCCCTTCCCCCTGCGAAATTCAAGGGGCCCAAGGACACACAAATAAGTACACACAAACAAACATACTCCCCATATTTTCCAAAAAAAAATAGGTTTTTGTCTTCCCGCCCAATTCCCATATTTTCCTGTCTTTTCTTGGGGATCGACGATTCATTGTGTCTGTGTGTTTTTCCCTACTAAAATCTGCCCGGCCGGCTCCTGCGCGAAGGCTCCGGCAGGGTGTCTGGGTCCACCAGGTCGCCGACCTCGAAGGCCAGGGCTCGCTCCTCGGCGTCGTCGGCGTCGTCCGCCTCGAAGCGCCACAGCGCCTCGCCGTCGCCGGCGTCGGCACCATTCGTCATCATCATCGTCATCATCATCAGCATCATCATCATCATCATCATCACCATCATCATCATCATCATCATCATCATCATCATCATCATCATCATCATCATCATCACCATCACCACCACCATCATCAACACCACCACCATCATCACCATTGCCATCCTCATCACCATCACCATTCTCAGCATCTTCGTGGCCGTCATCAACATTACCGCGACCATCACCATCCACATCAGCATCATCATTATCATCAGCATCATCATCCTTCCTGTCCCACGCTCCTCGTGTTCCTCGTGCCCTCCCCTTCCCCCTGCCATCCTCCCTTGACCCATCCCTCCTTCAGCTCCAATTCTAGCATTCCCCTCCTCTACATCATCATTTCCCCCCTCCTCCTTCCTCTCCTTGTTCTCCTCCTCATGGGCCACCTCGCCAACCGCATCCACTTCGTCCTCCGCGTGCTCCTGCTCTCCATCCTTCCTTCAGCGAGCACCCTCATCATCCTCGTCTCAGCCATTCGGTATCGCCCCTCTCTCATGGTCTCTGTCTTATGTTTTGATATCTCTCTCTCTCTTCTCTATATCTCTCTAATCTCTATATCTCTCTATCCCGCTCTCTCTCTCTCTCTGTATATAGATTTGTCTCTTTTTGCTCTCCATTAGTTCTTTCTCTCTCTCTCTCTCTCCCTCTCTCGATGGGAAGAAGGTCCACACACTAGCTCGCGACGCCAACGTGGCCCAATGCGGGACAGCACGACGGCGGCGTCAGAGCACGCACCACGTATCACCGAGACACCTTGGGCAGGATGAAGGACGCTTGCTGCGGCGCCCAAGGGGCGGAGGAGGAGGAGGAGAAGGAGGCTGAGGAGGAGGAGGAGGAGGAGGAGGGGGAGGAGGAGGGGGAGGAGGAGGAGGAGGAGGAAGAGGAGGAGGAGGCGAGGGAGGCGGAAGAGGAGGAAGCGGAAGGGGGGGAGGAGGAGGGGGAGGAGGCGGAGGCGGAGGAAGCAGGAGGCAGGGGCGGCCAGGCAGAGGGGGCAGGAGCAAGGGGGGGGCGGAAGCGGAAGTCGAGGAGCAGTCGTCGGAGCCGTGGTCGTGGGGGTCGCGGTCGTCGTGGCGGTGGTGGTGGTCGTGGCGGTCGTCGCGGCTGTGGTGGCGGATGTGGTGAGAGCGGTCGTGGTCGCAGGCGTCGTGGTGTTGACGTGGCGGCGGTCGCGGTGCTAGTGGTGGAGGAGGTGGTGGTCGTGATCACGGCGGTGGGCGTCGCGGCGATGGCGGCGCAGTCGCGGTGGTCGTGGTGGTGGTCGTCATGGTGGTAGCACTGGTCGTTGCAAGGGCCGCGTGGGTCGTCGCCGAACCGATGGTTGTGGGAGCGTCGGGGCTGGTAGTCGTCGTGGTGGTGCTCGTCGTGCGTGCTGGCGGTTGGGGGGCTTCATGGCCGCTCGCGCCGCACAGGGCAACATCCTCGCGCCTCCGGGGGCCAGGCCACGCTGGCTCTTCCTCCAGGTGGTGGGAATCACGCCCGGCCGCTCGGGTCTCCCGGCAAGTCACGGCCGCCGGAGCGGACCGCGGCGACCCGCTCGTGCGGCCGCTCGGCCCGCGTGACTCCGAAGACGGCCAGGGCCAGCTCTCCACCTGAAGGAAGGGCAGCGCGCCCGCTTCCTCGAAGGGGCCCACAAACACACACAAACAGACTCACACAGAGCCCAGGATTCCCCATGTTTGCACAGATCTTCGGGGGTTCTGCCCCCTCCCCCACTCCCCTTCTTTGCTTGCCTATTTTCCGGGGGATCGACGATGACTCGTGTCTGTGTGCTTTTGTTCCCTCCTGAATTCACGCATTTGGAGCGAGAGGGGATCGAAGCGAATGTATTTCGTGCTCTCGACCGTCGTGTGCATGGCGGCGCCGCCACAGGACTGCCTCTGTGGCGGGGGACCGGGCCATGTGGTGCGCACCCCCCGCTGCGCGCCTGCCCGCGCCGCGTGCGCACTGCAGAGAACCAATCCAAGACAAAAACGCCCCTGGACGGTAAGTGCTGCGAAGAGGCAGCAGCAGCAAACCACCTCCGTCTCTAACCAACAACAACAACAAAACAAGAACATCTGAAAAAAACAAACAGGAAATCGTCCCCCGAGTATTTTCGGACTACTTCTGAACATTCCTCCTGTTGAGGGGGACACGCCCGACCCGAGCGTAGTGCCACGGCGCGCTCCAGGCGCGCACCGACCTGTGCCGGCAGCCCCCCCGCGTCTAACTGGGCGTACCAACCTTCTTGGCGTCCGGTGGCACGCCGCGCAGTGCACAGCATCCTGCTTGCGGTGCCGGCGCGCGCGCCCAGGGTTGAGCAGGGACCGACCGTCCTGGCATTCCGATAGTCCTACCACGAAATGTTCTTAGAACCCTAAGATGTTCTAAGAACAAAAACAATGCTCTTAGAACATTAACCCGATGTGTTAAGACAAGACAGTCCCAGCCAGAAATGTTCTGAGAGCATTTCGTGCGTAATGGAGGATGACGATTAATAAATTACCGGGGTCGTGTTCACGCGGCGGCGCCCGGGATGACGATTAGAAAAAACCAGCCGCGGGCTGGAAAACTATTTTTTTAATCGTTCTCCTCCAGTCAGAAAATTGTGCAGAAATAGCATAAACTTTTTTTTATCGTTCTCTCCCATTTGTTTTACTAATCGTCATCCCGCATTACCACAAAAGGTTCTTAGAACATTGCTTGGTGGGGCTATAGGCGAGCCGGGACGCTTCGCCACTGCTTGGCAGGGCGCAGGCGTCGCAGCACAGGCGCCTGCGCAGGGCGGTCCATCGCTCGGACGTCCATCCTCTGTGCTTTCTTCGGTCTCGTGCGTGGTTTTTTCGCCAAATGATCAAGGATGCTCCTCGATGGCCCTCGCCGGAGGAAAAATGCACACGTCCGAGCGATGCCAAGAGGGTGATCAAGAGATGCGCGTCCAGGAGGGGAAGGAGGAGGAGGAGGAGGAGGAGGAGGAGCAGGAGGAGGAGGGGGAGGAGGAGGAGGAGGAGGAGGAGGAGGAGGAGGAGGAGGAGGAGGACGCAGCACAGGCGCACGCGCAGGGCGGTCAAGAGAGGCGCGTCCGGGAGGGGCGCGGCGCCCTCCCCGCGCGGGGCAGCAGAGTCCGCCTCTCGGCCCAGGCGCCGCCGCGGCCCCGCGTGGCGTAGGCTGGCCGTCCGCGTGCACCGTCCCCGCAGGGGCCGTGCGTTTTCTCTCGGCAGAGGAAGTCCTCCTCCCCGCACAGTGCCCCCCTGCTGATATTGGCCTGGGGCTCAGCCAAGAGAGCTGCCCTTTTGGGTCTCTCTCTCGCTCTCCCCCTTTCTCTCTCTCCTCTGTGCTTCTGTCTCTCGCTCTCTCTCTCTCTCTCTTTCTCTCTCTCTCTCTATCCCTCTCTTTCTCTCTCTCTCTCTCTTTCTCTCTTTCTCTCTCGATTATCTCCTTATCTCTCTGTGTAATGGTTGCTTCTCTCTCTCTCTCTCTCTCCTTCAGACTCTCTCTCTCTCTCTCTACCTCTCTCTCTCTGTCTGTCTGTCTCTCTCTCTCTCTCTGACTCTTTTAGGTTTTTGTTTACTCTCTCTCTCTCTCTCTTTCTGCCTCTCTGTCTGTCGCTCTCTCTCTCTCTCTTTATGTGTTTTCTGTTGTAGTTATCTCTCTCTCTCTCTCGCTCGCTCTCTCTCTCTCTCTCCCTCTCTTTCTCTCTCTCTCTCTCTCTCTCTCCCTTTTTCCTTCCTCATCCCCCTGCCCCCCTCATGAAAACGTCGGCGTGGTAGATGCTCTTCAACTCGAGGTTGGCCGTCTCCTCTCCGTCGATGCTGTCGAAGTCGGCGAAGAGCTCCCCATTCCAGTGCAACCCGAAAAGGCTTCTTCTGAGACTGCAGAGCATCCTTGCCATCTCGCCGTGCTGATGACGCCCTACGTGGGCGCCAAAGCTGCTGCTGCACTCTTGCGTCTCAACTACGCCTCCGCCACCTACAAAGCTAGTTCCTTGCCCTTGGCCTGGCAGGCTTTAAAATTATTCTGCAATCGTGTGAGTGCCTGCGCAGCTTGGTCATTTCGGTTCGAAACGTCTCGAAGTGCCCCGTCTGGTATTTGAAGGTCCTGAAGGACACTGCCTGCTGACGTGCTCGACTGCTTCAACTTTGCGACTTGCGTTTCAAGTCTCGTCTTTAGGCCAGGGTCGGATGCAGCCTCGAATGCTTGTTGCAGAAGGCGAAGGACACTGGCTGCACCCACGCTGCCACGCGCAGACGAGGCTTGCGTCGAGCCGTGGCGACGTGCTGCACTGACCCGGACACATCCATCATCAAAGCGAACCTTTGAGGATGCCTTTACGTGCAGTCTTCTCGGCCCTCTTCGACGAAGGCGTGTATATATATATATTGACTTTCCAACCACATCTGCCGCATTGCTGGTCGCGTAGAATTTCTGTGCCACTCCACTCACTCTGGCCGCAACCACGACGCGTGGACCTTGCACGTGACTTCCCTCGGGCTTGGTCACCGCAGCCGTCTGATACAAGGGCGATCAGGCGGTGCGGTTTGCCTCAAGCACCCCGCGGAGGTACCGAGGCTTGGGCATCGAGCAATGCCGACATGGATCTCGAGAGAGGGAGGGGGGGAGGGGGGCGCGAGAGAGGTGGAATGGGGTGCCAGGAGGGGTGTGGATGGGGGGAGGGGGAGGGCGAGGGAAGGGAAGGGCGGGGAGGGCGAGGGAGGGAAGGCGAGGGAGTGCAGGGCGAGGGAGGGAGGGAGGGGCAGGGAGTGGATGCTCCCCCATCCCTTCTCCTCCTCTCTCGTCTCCTGCCCCTGCGTCTCCTCCATCTGTCCCCCTCTCCGCCTATCAACCCTCGACCTTCTCTTCTTCCATATCGTCCTCCTCCTCCACCTTCTCCTTCTTCTTAGCATTAGTATTCTTAGTATACAAATAGGCTTCTCCTATAGGAGTCCTAGCTCAAACCCTACTAATCCCCCTAATTCCTATACCCTCCCCTAATTCCTATGGCTATGGCTATGCCTATGCCTCCCCCCTAACTCCTATGCCTACGCCTATGCCTATGCCTATGCCGATGCCTATGCACCACCTCTGAGCGCTCCTATGCCCATGCCTATGCCTATGCCTATGCCTACGCACCACCTCTGAGCGCTCCTCCGCCTATGCCTATGCTTGCTTGCTTGCCTGCTTGCATGCAGGGCTTGCACGATTGCTTGCTTGCTTGCTCGTTTGCTTGCTTGCTTGCTTGCTTGAACGCTTGCTTGCTTGCTGAGTTGCGGATTCCAATCATGCTTGATTTCTCGGGTTCCGTGATTTGAGTCGTCTAATCTATTTGGAGTCAACGCTGGCTGATATCATTAGTAATCGTACTAGCTTGCTAATAGTATTAATAATATTAGTATTCGGATTGTTAGTATTCGTCATATTATGCGCATTCTTCTTTGTAGTGTATTGAAACT
>CAUYUJ010016874.1:102500-105000 GCA_963575745.1 Prorocentrum cordatum | reverse complement strand
AGTAGTAATAGTAGTAGTAGTCGTAGTAGTAGTAGTAGTAGTAGTAGTAGTAGTAATAGTACTACTAATAGTAGTAGTGGCAGTACCAGTAGCAGTAGTAGTAGAAGTAATAGTATAGTAGAAGTAGTTAATAGTAGTACGATGACGACGACAACGACGACGGGACGACGACGACGACGGACGACGAGACGACGACGACGGACGACGACTACTACTACTACTACTACTACTACTACTACTACGACTACTACTACTGGACTATACTAATAAAAAACCAGTTGTTGGAGTAGTAGTTAGTTAGTAGTAAGTAGTTAGTAGTAGTGAGTAGGAGTAGTAAGTTAGTAGTTAGTCGCTCGTAGTAGTAGTCGTAGTAGTTTAGAAGTCAGTTTAGTAGGCAGTAGCAGTAGTAGTAGTAGTAGAAGTAGTAGGTAGTGTAGTAGTTAGTAGTTAGAGTAGTAGTAGTAGTTTAGTAATAGTAGTAGTAGTAGTTAGTATTCGTACCCATAGTAGTAGTAGGAGGTTGGTTAGTATTTAGTAGGTAGTTAGTTTAGTAGTAGTAGCAGTAGTTAAGTAGTAGTTATTAGTAGTAGTAGTAGTAGTAGTAGCAGTAGTAGTAGTAGTAGTAGTAGCAGTAGCAGTAGCAGTAGCAGTAGCAGTAGCAGTAGTAGCAGTATTAGTAGAAAAAAATACAAGAAGTAGCAATAGTCTCTCCTCCTCCGACGGCGGGGTCAATGGCCCGCGGGTCGGGGCCCGCCTGTGGCCCGTGGCGTCCGCGTCCACCTCCTCCTCCTCTTCCTTCTCCTCCTCCTCCTCCTCCTCCTCTCCTCCTCCTCCCCTCATCATCATCATCATCATCTCATCAAATCATCCTTCTCCTCCTCCTTCTCCTCCTCCTCCTCCTCCTCCTCCTCCTCTCCTCCTCTCCTTCTCCTCCTCCCCCCTCGTGCTCCTCCTCCTCCGCCTCCTCCTCCTCCTCCTTCTCATCCTCCTTCTCCTCCTCCCCCCCTTGGGTGGGTGATGGGTGGGTGGGCGGGGGATTGGGTGGATGGTGGGTGGGTGGGTGATGGGTGGATAGTGGGGGGGGGCGGTGGGTGGGTGGCGGGTGATGTGTGGTAGGTGGGTGGTGAGTGGGTGGTGGGTGGGTGGTGGGTGGTGGGTTGGTGGTGGGTGGGTCGGTGGGTGGTGGGTGTGTGGTGGGCGGGTGGTGGGTGGGTGGATGGGTGGGTGGTGGGTGGGTGGTGGGTGGGTGGTGGGTGGGTGGTGGGTGGTGGGTGGGAGGTGGGTGTGAGTGGTGGGTGGGTGGTGTCTTCATTTTCAGAGCAAGCCAATATGTTTGGCTTCCCAAAAAATTTAAAAGCGCCGTGGGCCGCAAGTTTGGCCCGTGAGTTGGTCTTCAGGCATGGGCCCCACACGGGCAGCCTCGACGTTTTTTTCTTCTAGAAGATTGGAGGCAGGGGGGGGCGCGGGGGGGCAACGAGGGCCCAACGCCACAGGGTGGACATGGTGGTTGGATAAGGCGTGTCGGGCGTGTCGGGCAGAACATATGATCGATTATTTTCTGGGCCGGCTGAATTGTTCCAATCGTTGAGCCTATGGGTTGTTGACAAACCGGGGGGCCACCAACAGAGAAAAATTACCCTGTGACGTACCCAACCCGTTTGTATCAATGGAAACGAGGAGTTTGCCGAAACTTGCATGGACAATCAACTTGATGTGTAAGCTACTTGGGACACGCGCCTATGGCATGATGAGGAGAACCATACAAGAACGAGGGGCGACAGCTACAAACTCGAAGAGGACATGGGGAGTCGGGAGCGCAGAGCAAGAGAAAAACGTGCGTGAAGCCGAACCATCAGCACGGCAGCAGCAGAGGGAAGGTGACTGCAGGAGGATTACAAGGACGAAAGCGGCGTCTAATTTGAGTGTGCGGTGGGTACCCACTGTGCTGGGCCCCCCAGCAGCCCTCGAAAGTGGCGACAGTTTCACAGATCGCAGCCCCCCAGGGATGGCGATGTCAAATTTGAGTCTGCGGTGGGTGCTCACTTTGCTGGGCCCCTCAGCAGCCCTCGAAAGTGGCGACAGTTTCACAGATCGCAGCCCACCCAGGGACGGCGAGATCTAATTTGAGTCTGCGGTGGGTGCTCACTTTGCTGGGCCCCTCAGCAGCCCTCGAAAGTGGCGACGGTTTCACAGATCGCAGCCCCCCCAGGGACGGCGAGATCTAATTTGAGTCTGCGGTGGGTACCCACTGCGCTGGGCCCCTCAGCAGCCCTCGAAAGTGGCGACAGTTTCGCAGGTCGCAGCCGCCCAGGGATGGCGAGGTCTAATTTGAGTTCGCGGTGGGTGCCCACTGTGCTGGGCGCCTCAGCAGCCCTCGAAAGTGGCGACGGTTTCACAGATCGCAGCCCCCCAGGGATGGCGAGGTCTAATTTGAGTCTGCGGTGGGTACCCACTGTGCTGGGCGCCTCAGCAGCCCTCGAAAGTGGCGACAGTTTCACAG
>CAUYUJ010016874.1:42500-95000 GCA_963575745.1 Prorocentrum cordatum | reverse complement strand
CCTCATGGATAGCGTACCGGAAAAAGTGTTTTGGCACGCTGCCGGCTTGCGCACCAGTTAAGTTGATTCGTGGAGTTGAAATTCCAGGAGTGGCGTTCTGGCACGATGTAGGATCGCCAAGACGCAACAGTAACAGTGCTTCACGGCGTTGAGGTCCCAGGATTGATGCTCTGGCGCAGATCTTCAAACGGTTGTCTTAAAACGGGGCACTTCCTTCAGTAAAAATAAAGCCTTGTATGGGGCATATGAAGAGGAAACTTGGAGGGAGGGATTCTTGCAATATCGTGCATCGTTCTTGGGTTTACACTGGTCCTCCTCCTTCTCATCCTTCCACCTATCCTCCTCCTCCTCCTCCACCTCCTCCTCCTCCTACTTCTGTTCCACCTTCGTCCTCCTCCTCCTCCTCCTCCTCATCCCTCTCGTCTTCCACTCCCTCTCGCTCACCTCCTCCTCCTCCTCCTCCTCCTCCTCCTCACCCATCCTCCTCATCATTCTGTTTCCCCATTCCCCCCCTCCTTATCCTATTCATCCTCCTGCTCTCTCTCCTTATGGATACCTGATAAGGTTATGAGTGCGACCAGGGGTGGTAATGAATTGAACCTTCGGTGTTTCAAAGGCAGCCTGGAGCGCTCCGGAATCCTGGGACGACGAGGTGCCTCGCCCGCCAGGTAGCCCTACCTCTTACAAAGTATGGCCAGAGTTTTGGACGTCTCCGGAAGCCCCGGGATGTTCACCCAACAGTGCTCGCATTAGGGGTTCCTACCTCGTTTACCTAAGTGTGTACTTGGATGGGTCGGCCGGCGGTTCGTCTGGTGACCACCCTTGGCCGCCCGTGGGCGCCTCGTGGACACCTGCAGGACTTGCACCATCCGCCGCCCCCTGTCGGTTCATCGCAGGGTGCCGCTGGCGTGCTGAATCCCTTCGGTTTGGGTTTCGGTTCTTTCTCCAGAAGAACTCCCCCTGGGGCTTCGGCGCGTCCCGCCGGCCACCCGAAAGGATTGCCGAGGATCTTCCAGAGGTGGTTGCCGAGGGTTTTCCTGCCCCAGATGGCTCCAAGATGACCCAAGATGGCCCTCCAGATGCTTCCAAGGCGGCCCAAGATGCACCCAAGACGGCCTAAGATAACCTCAGGACGGCCCAAGAGGTGCCCAAGAGGCCTCAATACGGCCCAAGAGGCCTCCAAGAGGTGGCACAGGAAGGCCCAAAGAAGGCAAAATCATTGATTATCCTAAGGTTTTGAAAGATGTTGGTATCTGTCCACTTTCGGCTTCCCGACGGATCAAGACGGCCCAGGAGGCCTCCAAGATCGACTCAAGATCGCCCAAGAGGCCTCCAAGATGGCCCCATGACGGCCCAAGAGGCCCCCAAGACGGCCCCAAGAGGGCCCCAAGGCCGCCCAAGAGGCATCCAAGACGCCCAAGATGGACTCTAAGACGGCCCTGGACCACCCCAAGAAGGCCCCATGTCGGCCCAGAGAGGCCCCCCTAAACGGCTACCGACGGAGTCAGACGGGCCAGGAGCCCACCAAGATGGCCGAAGTTGGCTCGAAGCTGGCCCAAGACGGCCCAAGATGCCTCCAAGAGGGCCTCCAGGAAGGCCAGAAAAGGCCAAAATCACTGATTGCCTTAGGTGTTTGAAGGATTTTGACATTAGCTTCTTTTCGGCCTTCCGACGGCCCGAGAGCCCCCAAAGATCGCCCAAAGATCGCCCAAGAGGCCTCCATGATTCCATGATGGCACCATGACGGCCCAAGAGGCCCCCAAGACGGCCCCAAGAGGCCCCCAATACGGCCCAGGAGGCTTTTAAGACGCCCGAGATGGCCTCCAAAACGGCACTGGAGCATTCCAAGAGGGCCCCAGGTCGGCCCAGAGAGGCCCCCCAAACGGCTTCCGACGGCGTCGGACGGGCCAGGAGCCCACCAAAACGGCCGAAGATGGCCCTAAGATGGCCCAAAACGGCCCAAGAGGCCTCCAAGAGGGCCTCCAGGAAGGCCAGAAAATGCCCAAATCATTGATTTCCCATGAGTTGTTGAAGGGTTGTGGCATTTGCTTTTTTTTCGGCCTTCCGACGGCCCGAGACGGCCCAAGTGCCCCCAAGGATCGCCCAAGAGGCCCAAGACGGCCCCGAGAGGCCCCCAAGACGGCCCAAGAGGCCTCCAAGACGCTCAAGATGGCCTCCAAGACGGCCCAAGAGCCCTCCAAGACGTCCTCCAAGAAGGCCCGAAAGGGTCAAAATGGCCTCCAGACGGCCAAGGTGACCTTCAAGATGCCCACGTGTTCCCCGAAGGCGTTCTAAACTTATTCGGGGAACAGATGGTCCAATAGCTTGGCAGGTCTGGCCTCAACGTTCGGCCACATAGGCGCTTCCAAAACGGCAGGGGGCGGCGGTGATTCGCCGTAGTCGTCTTCGATCAAGCAGCTTGCAATATGTAATATATCCCACCATAGAGCTTGCACCGCATAGCATCACGTTGCTTCCGACGCAGCTCATAGCCTACCACACACAGCTACCACCACATAGCTTGCACCACACAACTCGCACTGCATAGCTTGCACCAGATTGGAATGCACCTCATGGCTTGCATCACGTAGCCTCCACTACGTAGCTTTCACCACACAGCTGGCAACACACACACACATTGCACCACACATCGCACCACACTTTTTTGATTCGCGGGTCGAGAGCGCACCTCTTCCGGTCGAAGCTAAGCGGGCCGCGCGAAGCTTGAATTAACAAAGAGGGGGGGACAGAAGGAGAGGCCTCACGTCAAGGCCACATCGCACCACACACGGAGCGCATCGCACAGCTTGCACCACACGGACCGCACCTCGAGGCCGCGGTGCCCTCCGGGCCCTCGCTGGCCAGCAGCCTGTTCCTTTTGCACGCGACGACGAGCGGCATATCCTCTCCGGGCGGCGGCTCCGCGGAACACGGACCTCCGACGCCCCGCTGTTTTCTCGAGACACCGGCCCCCGACCTCCCGACCACTGAAGGGGCCCTGAGGCACACAAATAGATTCACACAGATAAAGGGACTCCCTATGTTTTCCCATACTTTCTGGGTTTTTTGTTTTTGTCTTCCCCCACACGTCCCATAATTTTCCATATTTCCTGGGGGATCGCCGATGAATTGTGCCTGTGTGTTTCTTTCCCTCCCGACCACTTCCCCGAGACCAGTGCTTCGCCCCGAGCTGTTCTCTCGCGGCCCCGAGGCCCCGGCGCGGGCCCCGCGAGGCCCACACCGACGAGAAGCACCGCCGCCCCGACTTTTTTTTCTCTCGAGGCGCCCGACTTCCGGAGGCGCCTCCCGGCGGCGTGCTGCCGAGGGGGCAGCCGTCCGCCCGCGCCGCGGCAGCAAAAAAATGAAACGGCAGCCGAGGCCCGCCGGGCCCTTCGGTGGCGGCGAGCGAGGGAAGGGAGGGGGGGGGCGAGGAGATGCGAAGGAGAGGGCCCGCCCTTCCACCCCTCTCCTCCTCCTCCTCCTCCTCCTCCTCCTCCTCCTCCTCCTCGTCCTCGTCCTCGTCCTCCTCCTCCTCCTCCTCCTCCTCCTCCTCCTCTCTCCTCCTCCTCCTCCTCCTCCTCCTCCTCCTCCTCCTCCTCCTCTCCTCCTCCCTCCTCCTCCTCCTCCCCCTCCTCCTCCTCCTCCCCCTCCTCCTCCTCCGCTCGCCGCCGACTTCGAGGCGAGGGCTGGGCCACGCCTCCGACGACGAGAGGGGGAGGCCGCGCCCCTCTTCCTCTCTCTCTCTCTCTCTCTCTCTCCGGGCGCAGCGCGGGTGGCAGGGGCCACGAGGTCGGCGGCGAGCCCCGGGGAGAGGGGAGGGGAGGGGCCCAGGCACACACATGTATACAGAACCACGGCAGATCCCAGGATTTTCCCCCTATCTTCTCGCGTGCTCTCGATCTTCGTCTTCCCCTCCCCCTTTCCCCTGTCTTCTGGTGTGGAAGTGGGTGGAGGGACCCAGGGGCACACACACAAATACCCGCAACAAATCCCAGGAGTCCCCCCATCTTCTCCCATGTTCTTGATGTTTGTCTTCCCCCCGCTTCCCATATCTTCCCGCAGTTTCCTGGGAATCAGCGATTCGTTGAGTCTGTGTGTTCTTGATCCCTCCCCAGTGAGGGGCGGGCCTTCTCAGAAGGCTCAGAAGTCCACCGGGGCTTCTGAGACGTTTTCTGAGCCTTTCCCGCAGACGCAGAAACCTCTCAGAAAGCCCGAGGGTTTCTGAGAAGTCCCGCCGTCTTCTGTTGACGTGGGACCGACCGTCCTGGCGTTCCTATAGGCTTACCACGAAATTGTGTTAGAACACGCGAGTCGTCCAATAGCAAAACAAAGTTCTTAAAACATCAAGCCGATGCGTTAAAATAAGACGGTCACGGCCAAAACTGTTCTAAGAGCATGTCGCGTACACCACGAAAGGATCTTAGAACATTCTCTGGTAGGCCTAAAGGAAAGCCAGGGCGCCTCGTCACTGCTTCATTCAGACTCAGACATCCGACGTCCCGATTTTTTCGAGACACGGGCCTCCAACCTCCCGACCACTTCCCCGGGACGGGTGTTTCATCTCGAGTTGTTTTTGCCCACATCCAAAGAGGGGTTCTTGTTTTCTCTGCACACGCCGCGCAGGATCTCACTCCCCCCTTTCCTCTCTCTCTCTCTCTCTCTCTCACACACACTCACCATCATCACCATCATCATCACCATCAACCACCATCATCGTCATCACACGCACACACTCATCATCATTACCATCATCATCACCATCAACCACCATCACCGTCATCACGACTCATCACCATAATCTTTCATCACTACTCATCATCATAATCCTCCTCCTCCTCATCATCATCATCGTCACCATCATCACCACTCGATGACCCACTCACTCACTCAATTACTCACTCATCCTTTGTGGGCTTCGGAGGCAGTGGTCCTCCGACGGTAGGACCGCCGCCACTCTCAACATCATCGTCACCATCTCCATCATAATCTCTCGACCACCCATTCAGTGGCCATCATGGTCATCATCAGCATCATCATCACTCATTCATCACACACTCATCATCATCATTCACTCACTCATCATTTCGTCATCACTCACTCCCTGGCTTGAATATGGAGGTAGTATCAGGCGGGAGCCTCGTTTGTGAGTGAATTGTGACGAAGTCTCAGGCGGGAACCCCTCCCTATGGGGCCCGCGCCTCATGTTTTTAATCCGAAGCGGGTCATTCGAAACGTGTAACTGTCGTCAATGTTGGGCCCCTGTGGCGAGAATCTGAAGAAAGTATCAAGCGGGAGCCTCGTCGGTGAGTGGATTGCGACGAAGCCTCAGGCGGGAAACCTCCCCTTATGGGGCCCGCACGTCATGTTTTAATCCGAGGCGGGTCATCCGAAACGTGTAACTGTCGTCAATTTTGGGCCCGTGCGGCGTGAATCGGAAGGAAATATCAAGCGGGAGCCTCGTCTGTGAGTGAATCGCGACGAAGTCTCAGGCGGGATGCCTCTCCCTATGGGGCCCGCACCTCATGTTTTTAATCCGAGGCGGGTCATCCGAAACGTCTGGCCTCCGGAGGGCTTGAATAAGGAGGATGTATCAGGCGGGAGCCTCGTCTGTGAGTGACTCGCGAGGAAGTCACAGGCGGGGGCCCGCCGGTCTGTCCCCGCGCGGGAGTCCCCGCGCTGAGCCAGCTCGAAGCATGCGAGCTGGAGCTGAGGCGCAGGAGGAGGAGGAGGAGGAGGAGGAGGAGGAGGAGGAGGAGGAGGAGGACGACGAGGAACAAGAATTGAGGAGGACGACGGCGGCCGGGCGCAAGGGGAAACCCTTGCGTCTGGGCCGGGGGTGGTAACCCATCCTCGGCCGAAGCGGCGGCCGGGCGCAAGGGGAAACCCTTGCGTCCGGGCCGGGGGTGGTAACCCATCCTCGGCCGAATCGGGGGCAGGGGTAACCCCTTGTCTCCGGGCCGCCGGTGGTAACCCATCGGCGGCCGAATCGGGCTCAGGGGTAGCCCCTTGCATCCGGGCCGGGGGTGGTACTCGGCCGAATCGGGGGCAGGGGTAACCCCTTGTCTCTGGGCTGGCGGTGGTAACCCATCGTCAGCTGAATCGGGCGCTGGGGGGAACCCCTGCGTCCGGGCCGGGGGTGGTAACCTATCCTCGCCTCGGCCGACTCGGGGGCAGGGGTAACCCCTTGTCTCCGGGCTGGCGGTGGTAACCCATCGTCAGCCGAATCGGGCGCAGGGGGAAACCGTTGCGTCCGGGCCGGGGGTGGTAACCCATCCTCGGCCGAGTCGCAGGGCCAGACGCTGCGCAGGGGCGTCACCATCGACTGCGCCAGGGATGAGGACGCTGGCCGCACGGGCATGTCGGACGAGATGTGGTGGCTGCACCTCTACGTCATGTTCTCCCGCGCCACGTGCATGCGGAACATGCTGATCCTGCGGCCGCCCGCGCGAGAGTTCCTGGAGCGCGGGCCGCCGGCGTCACTGCGGAAGGCGCTCCAGGAATTCGACAAGAGAGCGGTGGACTCCAGGGCTGAGGCGGAGCAGCTCGCTGCAGAGCTGGGTTTCGTGCTGCCACCCGCCTGAGCGCCGCGGCGCGCACCAGGAGGCCCGCGGGGTTGTCCCAACGGCTGGCCCCAGCGCCCCTGCGGCTTGCGAGGTTGCCCCAACGGCCTGGCCCGAAGGGTTGCCCCGACGGCTTCGCGATCTAGCCGTCGGCAAACGCGCGCGTGCTGGCCGACGCGGCGACGGCGCCGAGGAAAATCGAGTTGCTTGCCACGACCAGGGGGAACGGGAGGTGCACATGGAGAAGAGGCAGGAGGATGAGGAGGGAAGGGGCATGGGGGAGGGCGACGACGAGGAGGAGGTGGCGCGAGAGGAGGAGGAGGAGGAGGAGAAGGAGGAGGAGGAGGAGGAGGAGGAGGAGGAGGAGAAGGAGGAGGAGGAGGAAGAGAAATAGAAGGAGGAAGAGAGGGCAGTGCAGAGGGCGAGAGGAGAGGATGTCCGCCAGGGGGAGGAGGAAAGGGCAAAGGGTAAGCTAAACAGGTTTTCATGTGGGGTCCTACGGTCGGAGTAATTTGACGGTCCCGAGGCCCAGCGAGGGCCCCGAGAGGCCGAAAACAACAAAAAAACCTCCGTACATTTTTCCCCAAACAGCTTGCTGAACGGGGTGCTGTTGTGATAGAAGCTAACTCCGGCCGAGGGAAGTCGGAGCAGAGACATCCTCACAACAATTTGATGGTCCGGGCCGTTTCGCTTGAGACATCCTCACAACTCTCGTTTCTGAGCTGGCCGGGATTGGTCGTTTCGCCCGAGACTTCCTCGAAAGGTTGCGCTCCGGGACGCCGCGCGAGAGGTGGTCCGGGCCGTTTCGCTTGAGACATCGAAGCTCTGAGCCCCGAGGTGCCGTGCGAGAGGTGGTCCGGGCCGTTTCGCCTGAGACATCCTCGAAACTGAGCTC
This sequence comes from Prorocentrum cordatum, assembly GCA_963575745.1. NCBI lineage: Eukaryota > Dinophyceae > Prorocentrales > Prorocentraceae > Prorocentrum > Prorocentrum cordatum. The sequence continues at coordinate 87,545 of CAUYUJ010016874.1, read as the reverse complement.
TGAGATGCCTTGCGCGAGGTGGTCTGGCCCGTTTCGCCTGAAACATCCTCGAAACTCTGACCTCGCAGATGCCGCGCGAGAGGTGGTCTGGCACGTTTCGCCTGAGACATCCTCGAACTTCTGAGCTCTGAGATGCCCTGCGCGAGGTGGTCCGGCCCGTCTCGCCTGAGACATCCTCGCATCTGTGAGCTCTGAGATGCCGTGCGCAAGGTGGTCCGGCCTGTTTCGCACAAGACATTCTCGCAACTCTGAGCTCCAAGATGCCGCGCAAGAGGTGGTGCAACCTGGGGGCCCAGAAGACCACATGTTACATATCCATCCTGGGACCCTGGGAGCCCGCCTGAGACATCCTCGAACTTCTGAGCTCTGAGATGCCCTGCGCGAGGTGGTCCAGCCCGTCTCGCCTGAGACATCCTCGCAACTCTGAGCTCTGAGATGCCGTGCGCAAGGTGGTCTGGCCCGTTTCGCACAAGACATTCTCGCAACTCTGAGCTCCCAGATGCTGCGCAAGAGGTGGTCCAGCCTGGGGGCCCAGAAGACCACATGTTACATATCCATCCTGGGACCCTGGGAGCCCGCCTGAGACATCCTCGAACTTCTGAGCTCTGAGATGCCCTGCGCGAGGTGGTCCAGCCCGTCTCGCCTGAGACATCCTCGCAACTCTGAGCTCTGAGATGCCGTGCTCAAGGTGTTCCGGCCCGTTTCGCACAAGACATTCTCGCAACTCTGAGCTCCCAGATGCCGCGCAAGAGGTGGTCCAGCCTGGGGGCCCAGAAGACCACATGTTACATATCCCCCCTGGGACCCTGGGAGCCCCAGGAGGCCCCAGAGAGCTCCAGGAAGCCGCAGGACGCCCAAGACAGGCCCCAGGGGTGCCCAGGAGATTCCCAGGAGGCTCCAGGGGGGCCCCAGGAGGCCCCCTATCATAACGTGTCAAGTTAATACACATCCGGTGTCGATTCGTTGAGTTTCCCTGCTCTTGTGGCCCCCCCTCCAATTTGAGGAGCCCAGGCGGCCACAGGTTAGAGATTCCCCCCTGGGAGACCCAAGAGGCTTCAGGAAATCCCAGGTGGAGTTCAGGAGGCCACAGGAGGCCCAGGAGGAAGCCCCAGGAGATCACCAGTAGGCCCCAGGAGGCACCAGGAGGCCCCCGCAACTCGGAGCTCTGAGACGCCGCGCTCGAGGTGGTCCGGCCCGTTTCGCCTGAGACTTCCTCGCAGCACGTTTCGCCCGAGACACCGGCCCGTTTCGCCTGAGACATCCTCGCAACTCTGAGCTCTGAGATGCCGTGCGCAAGGTGGTCTGGCCCGTTTCGCACAAGACATTCTCGCAACTCTGAGCTCCCAGATGCCGCGCAAGAGGTGGTCCAGCCTGGGGGCGATCACATGTTACATATCCCCCCTGGGACCCTGGGAGCCCCAGGAGGCCCCAGAGAGCTCCAGGAAGCCGCAGGACGCCCAGGACAGGCCCCAGGGGTGCCCAGGAGATTCCCGGGAGGCTCCAGGGGGGCCCCAGGAGGCCCCCTATCAGAACGTGTCAAGTAAATACACATCCGGTGTCGATTCGTTGATTTTCCCTGCTCTTGCGGCCCCCCCATTTTGGGTGGGCCCGACGGCCACATGCTAGATATCCCCCCCTGGGAGGCCCAAGAGGCTTCAGGAAGCCCCAGGCGGGGCCCAGGAGGCCACAGGAGGCCCTGGAGGACGCCACAGGAGGTCACCAGGAGGTCCCAGGAGGCCCCAGGAGGCCCACGCAACTCGGAGCTCTGAGACGCCGCGCTCGAGGTGGTCCGGCCCGTTTCGCCTGAGACTTCCTCGCAGCACGTTTCGCCCCAGACATCGTCGCAACTCTGGGGTCCGAAATGCCGCGCGCGAGGTGGTCCAGCCCGTTACGCTGGAGACATCCTCGAAACTCTGGGCTCCGAGATGCCCTGCGCGAGGTGGTCCGGCCCGTCTCGCCTGAGACATCCTCGCAACTCTGAGCTCTGAGATGCCGTGCGCAAGGTGGTCTGGCCCGTTTCGCACAAGACATTCTCGCAACTCTGAGCTCCCAGATGCTGCGCAAGAGGTGGTCCAGCCTGGGGGCCCAGAAGACCACATGTTACATATCCCCCCTGGGACCCTGGGAACCCCAGGAGGCCCCAGAGAGCTTGAGGAGGCCGCAGGACGCCCAGGACAGGCCCCAGGGGTCCGCAGGAGATTCCCAGGAGGCCCCCAGGAGGCCCCCTATCATAACGTGTCAAGTTAATACACATTCGGTGCCGATTCGTTTATTTTTCCTGCTCTTGTGGCCCCCCCCCATTTGGGGGGGCCCCGACGGCCACATGCTAGATATCCCCCCCTGGGAGCCCCAAGAGGCTTCAGGAAGCCCCAGGTGGGGTCCAGGAGGCCACAGGAGGCCCTTGAGGAAGCCACAGGAGGTCACCAGGAGGTCCCAGGAGGCCCAAGGAGGCCCCCACAACTCGGAGCTCTGAGACGCCGCGCTCGAGGTGGTCTGGCCCGTTTCGCCTGAGACTTCCTCGCAGCACGTTTCGCCCCAGACATCGTCGCAACTCTGGGGTCCGAAATGCCGCGCGCGAGGTGGTCCAGCCCGTTACGCTAGAGACATCCTCGCAACTCTGGGCTCCGAGATGCCGTTCGGGATGAAGAGGAGGTGGAGGAGGAGGAGGAGGAGGAGGAGGAGGCGGAGGCATGTTTAGTATGCCATGCCAGCCCGCACTGGACGGGCACGCAATCGACCTTGGAAACCGCAACGGATCTAAAAACCCTGTTTGGGGATACTGCACTCCGGCTATAATTTTCGATACGCCCGATGTCTGGGGAGAAGGCCTTCTCCTTCTCACTTCCCCCACCTCGCTCGCCACCGAGCGAGGCAAAACTCCGCCGGCGGGAGGCCGACAGGGTGGGTCTCACCAGGCGACGCGAACACGCAAGACGAAGGCAGAATCGAGACAACATCGGACCGAAAAGAAATCGGACATCTCTGAAAATCTAAGGTGAAGCCAAGGCGAGGATAAATCGGGTGAAGATAAATCGAGAATCTCTGAGATCCGGCGGCTCTGGACCTGGAGGATTATTAGGCGCAGCGGCATTGTCCGAGCGTTCCGGAACGCTCTGAGAGCCTTCTAGAACGCTCTGGAACGGAGTTATCCTCGTCCTCGCCTCGTCCGAGAATCGGCGGACCGATAGAAATCGGAAATCTCTGAGAATCGGCGACTTGGCTGCCCCGATGTGCAACACGCAACACGTTGCGTGTTGGCACGAAGCGCTCGCCAAGTCGTGGACCAACACGTGCCGAAGCAAAACACAGCGTGTTCACACGGACACTTTGAACACGGCACGCGTTGCGTTTCAATCAGGGCGTATCAGGGCAGCCGAGATCGGCTGTTTGGGTGGACGCATCGGGCGCCGCGGCCGCTCCAGAGCGTTCCGGAACGCTCCCTCGGACGGATCTGTCTCGAACCTGGGCCCGTCCGAACACGGCAGGGTGCATGGCCTCGCGGTCCAGACTCCGAGGCGCGATCCCCAGGATTGCCGCGCAGGAGGAGCAGACCGCCTGCTCGGCCAGCGTGCCCGTGGTTCGGCGGCGGGCCGGGGGGGGGCCGGCGAGAGGGGGGGCAGGCCTTCTCCTTATGGCGGCGGGGCTCGTCAGAAGCCCCCTCGGCTGTCTGGGAAGCCTTCTGCAGCTTCGGAGAAGGCGCGGAAAGCTGATAAATTGGCCAGGGGCCTTCTAAGCCTTCCGCGAAGCCCCACCCCCTCTGCCGCCCCCCAAGGGGGGCGCCGCCGAGTCGCGTCAGCTACTAAAAATGCGTGCGGGCACAGGTAGCCATGCTTGAGGAACGGCTCCTCTGCCCGGCTGGGACTCGAGTGTCCGATGGTCCTGAATACGCGTCCGTGCGCGGAACCATGGCTGGCCCGAGCGGATGAAGACACTATATGTCACCCCTGGACGCCCGAACAGCCGCATCAATGAATCTGGAACGACGTGCCCAAACCAGCTTGAGCGGCACGCTTCAAAGCGCGTCCAAAACAGCTCGATCTTGACTATCATTGGGACCCTTCCGAATCGGCGAAAGCGTTCAGCATATCCTTCACCATGGGGAGCATCTGCTTTCGGGTGCCGTCCTCAAATGTCCAATAGCCTTGGAAAAGGTTCTTGAGGCCCACAAATGGCGACTCCGCTTGTTTGAGGTGTGGGTTCTGCCCATCATACCATTGTCCCTGTTCGGGCTGCATGTGCTGGATATCACTCATGTACTCCACCAGTGCCGCGTTCGTTGTGAGCACAGCGAGTTCCCCAGGTGGAGGTGATTGATCAGGACACTTGAGGAGGAACACGGCATCGTAGTTGAACTTCTGCATGAAAACCTCCACCTGGTGCTCGAAATCCTGCGTTGTCCAGGACAGGCCAGAGTCCGAACCTGTCATGAACGAGCTCATGTTGTCAATCGGCAATTCAGGCATCGTGAAAGATATGCCACCATCTGCGCCACCCTTTGCATCCTTCAAAAAGAAATCCTCCACGGAAAAACCCTCAACGCTGCGCTTTAAGTCCAGCAGCTGGTTGGCCCACATTGACCACTGCGACAGCAGAATCATGATCCGCCGCCGTGCTTGCACGACCGTGGAGTGTTCGACTGCTCGCCAGCTGTCGGGTGGAACTTCTGTGAAAAGTCTAAGGCCGGCACCCCTCACTCGTTCATCACCCCTCCTATCCCAGACTCTCGACGAAGTGCTTTCTCGCACCGTGGACCCTGGAAATCTCGACCCACTCCCCAGGACCAACTTTTCCTCCTCTCTCGGTTCTTGACGGCCCCAGCAAGGGTCCCCCCAGATGCCGAAAACAGACCAAACCTCAGGGGTCCGAGCTACCGCTCCACGACACCGTTTTCGGCCCCTGGACGTCTCCAGGGCGGCGTCGGAGAGTGCCCCCAAAACGGCTGCAGGATGCCCAGTGGCCCATCGCCCTGGGACGGCCCCATGACCCCGCCGAGGGCTCCAAGATCTCTGAGAGTCTCCCACACAGACGCCCACGGAAGCCCCCCCCGCGAGGCCCGGAAGAGGCCAAAACCGCGAAAACAAAAGGACACTCAGCGTGTTAGATGTCTCGCGAAGGCTTTTCGGCTCCAGACCGCCTCTGGAAGCCCAAGAGGGCCCCGGGCCCCGTCAGAAACTGCCAGGGCGACCCCGAAGACGGCCGCTCCGAGTGGGATCCAGGACGGCCCCAAGACCCGGCCGGGCGCCCCCAAGATGTCAGGGACGCACTGACCTGGGTCAATGCAGACCTGGGTCAGTCGGCCTGGCAGAATCCTGCAGGATCCTGCGCCCAAACCCGGATCAGTGCGCCCTTGGCCCTGCAGGATCCAGCAAGATCCGGCGCTCTGGCTGGCCCCCGAGCACGTGTGATGAAAAAGTGGAATACAAAAACAGGTGTGATACAAAAAGCAAGTGTGAGAGTCGCCCTTGCTTTTGATCACACTCCATGTTGCATCACACCTAACAGGTGTGATACAAAAAGCAAGTGTGAGAGTCGCCCTTGCTTTTGATCACACTCCATGTTGCATCACACCTATTTGTTGTTATCACACTGGTTTGCCTTGACCCGCATCTCGAAAATGGCGCAGCCTCGCTGGGAGAGGCCAGATGGGCGTGTTCTCCGCCACCACCACCACCACCACCGTGGGTTGGAGGGTGGGGGGGTCCTCCTCCGCCTCCGCCTCCTCCGCCTCCTCCGCCTCCTCCTCCTCCTCCTCCTCCTCCTCCTCCTCCTCCTCCTCCTCCTCATCATCATCATCATCATCATCATCATCATCATCATCATCATCATCATCATCCTCTTCGTCCTCCTCCTCCTCGCCCTCCTCCCACTTCCCCCCTCCAGCTTGTGGTGGCGGTGGTGGTGGTGGAAGACAGGCCCCTCGAGGCCCGCAGAAGCACCGCGCTGCCAGAGGGGCGGGCCCGCGGCCCACCCCCCCCCCCCCCTCGGGCGGGCAGCGGAGCGGCGCTCCCGCTTCGCGGGCCTGCTCTCGCGGCCGCGGCCCGGGGGAAGAGGCCTCCCCGGCAGGCCCAGGAGCAGGGACGGCAGGCGACGGCGCGGAGGAGAGGCGAGGCGAGGGCACGGGAAGAGAGGATAGAGGATAGAGGATAGAGGCACAGGGCACGTGAAGGAGAGAAGGAGGGATAGCAGAATTGGGGCACAGGGACGAGGCTCGAGAGGAAGGTGAGGACTCCTGCCCTTCCGTCGTCGCCCACTACGTCGCGGCGACGGCTCCGCGGCCGCGGCCCGCGGCCCAGGAGCAGGGCGGGAGGCGAGGGGAAGGGGCTCCCGGACTTCCCGGGGCGCCGTCCTGGACGAAAATCAGGGCGTCGCACGGCTGGGCACGCCGGCCACCGCGGGGGGCTGCTGAGGTGCACGAGCGCGTTCCACGACTCGCAAAAAAAATAGCTACTCGCACATGGCCTGGACCCGCCGCGGGGGATCTGCGGCAAATGTTTTCGAAACAAACACATGGTCTTTTTTTCGGACGCTTGCGAGTAGGCACTTTGCGAGTAGTGGAATGTGCTCGGTGATGAGGGGCTGGAGGGTCTCGCAAAGGAAACCACGGTGGTTGTACCTGGCCGGACCTGGCATACACGGCCGAAAATCGGAACAGAGAGCTTGTGTTCTGAGAAATCTGGGCCAGCTTTCTGGGAGGCTTCTTGGCAGAAACCTAGGCCAGTCTCTGTCCTTGACGCTGGGAAACCGACGTGCCCAAGACACTAGGCCAACTTTCCGGCAAATCGGCGGAAAAACGCTGGCCCAGCTTTCCGGAAAACTTCTTGGAAGAAGCCTTGGTCAAGCTCTACCCTTGACGCTGGGAAACCAACGTGCTCACGAAACTGGGCCAGCTCTCTGGCAAGTTGGTTAAGAGACGCTGGCCCAGCTTGCCTGGAGGGAGCTTCTTCATCCGATACTCGACTGTAGGTGGGCTATGGGTGCCCTACGTCAGTGGTTATGAAAGCGAGGGGCACAGCACAGATCCTGGCTGAGTGGGCTCCACCCGCTCAGCGGAGTCGTATGCGACCACATCAAGCCACGTAAGGCACCTGCGGCCCGCTCGCGTGCGGGGCCAGGCCTCGGCATCCACGGAAAGCCCCCGCCCGTCCCTTCTATGATGGGCCTGCTTTCCCCTACCACTACCACCACCATAAGTTGGAGGGGGAGGGGGAGGAGGAGGAGGGGGAGGAGGAGGAGGAGAAGGAGGAGGAGGAGGAGGAGGAGGAGGAGGACGAAGAGGAGGAGGAGGAGGAGGAGGAGGAGGACGACGAAGAGGAGGAGGAGGAGGAGCCCCTCACCCTCCAACTTATGGTGGTGGTGGCGGAAGACGGGCCCATCATTCTGGCGACCCCCACGGTGAGCCTGGGCAGCGAGGCCGCGGGGCCCGCGGAGGGTGCGGCCGCGACCCGCGCAGGGTGCGCACCGAGCCGGGAGCGGGCCAGAGGCTCATGACAAGGACGACGTCATCGCCAATCGTCATCGTTGCCATCGTCGTCGTTGCCGTCGTCGTCGTCGTCGTCGTCGTCGTCGTCGTCGTCGTCGTCGTCGTCGTCGTCGTCTTCGTCGTCGTCGTCGTCGTCGTCACCAGGTGCGATGCTGCGCTGGGGCGGCGGCGAGGCATGCCGCAGGCGGCCGGACGTCCTTGTCGTACGGCTTCGTCTTGGAGGGGTCCCAGTCCTGGTGCTGAACGGCGAGCAGCAGCGTTGACCACTCGGGGTTCTCGCTGAGGAAGTTCGCGCCACTCTCCGTCTGCGTACTCTGCTTGATCAGTGTCCCGATCAGCGAGGAGCAGCTGCCAACGAGGTCAATGTAGCAGTCGATGTTGCCCTGCGGATGTCCACCTGTCTGGTCAGCGTGGTGATCCACTACGAAATCGACATGCGAGGCCAGGTCCTGGTCCGCTTTGTCTTGGAGACCGGCGACATTGATCGCGTTATGGTCGACAAGGAAGAAGCGTGTATCATCATCAACATGGATTTCGTCGATCCGCCGCCGCACCTGCAGCGCAGAGCGGGCGTGCGAAATACCAAGCGGGGCTCCGCTGGGGGCTCTTCAGTGTCCTGTGGGGCCACCCTCGGGCTCGAGGATTGCAGGAGAGCGGCCTCAAAGGTGACCTCAACGGCCCCTGGGCTGCCACTGCGGGCCCAGAAGTTGCCACGAAGGGCGCACGCTCCTTCACCTCCCGCCGACCCCTCCCTCCACGAACACCGGCCAACCCTCCTTCCCACATCATCCTAGTGGGATCCCCCACCCGCCATGTTCGGGTCGAGCTCCAGGCGCTCCGATCCGGCTGAGGCTCTCAATGCCATTCTTTGCGGTAAAAGGGCGTGCAGACGGGTCCGGGAGCGTCTCGGCGCGCCAGATATCGTCCGAGAGGGCCCCACAAGTGTTCCAAATTAGCACCGTGAGGTGCGGCCACGCTAGGCACCAAGATGGCTTCGCGAAAAGTCCTAGAGGCACAAACGAAAATGCCTGACGAAGGACGCAACCCTTGTATATGGGGCCACGAAGCGTGTGAGAAGTGTGCAGAAGTGGGCCCGAGTCTCTATCCGGACGCAGCCTCTGGGGCCTTGGGTGGAGCTCCCTATGGGGCCACGAAGCGAAAGAGGCGTATGTCGAAATGGACCCGAGTCACCGTGCGGACGCAGCCACCGGGGCCTTGGGTGGAGCTCTCTATGGGGCCACGAAACGTGCGAGGCGTGTGCCGACATGGGCCCGAGTCACCATGCGGACGCAGCCACTGGGGCCTTGAGTGGAGCTCCCTATGGGCCACCGAAACGCGTGAGGGGTGTGCCGAAATGGACCCGAGTCACCATGCGGACGCAGCCACCGAGGCCTTCGGTGGAGCTCCCAATGGGGCCACGCAGCGTGTGAGGGGTGTGCACACATTGACGCGAGTAACCATGCGGGCGCAGCCTTCGAAGGAGTTCCCTAGGTGGCTACGATACGTGCAAGTGGTGTGCCAAAATGAAGCGCCTGAGGGGGGCGCAGAATTTGGTCAGGACAGGAAGAGGAAAAAGAGGAGGATCATGAGGAGGAGAGGGAATACGAAGAGACGTGAGGAGGAGGGGAAGAGGGAAGAGGATGATGATGATGATGATGATGATGATGATGATGATGATGATGATGATGATGATGATGATGATGATGATGATGATGATGATGATGATGATGATGAGGAAGTGTAGGAGGGAGGAGGAGGAGGACAGGAGGAGAAGGAGTGAGACGCGCGGCGCTGCAAACTCACAATGAGGACCCAACACAAAGGATGGCGGTTGGGAACCAGCTTCCGTCGCTGAAGACGATCTCACTTGCGGCGCAAGGAGCTGGCTCTGCCTGCGGCGTTCGGACCGTCGCCACCCTGGAGTTCTCGCCGATGCAGGTGGGCCAGGTGAGGGCTCCACACACGTGGGGCTCTACACACGCACACGACCCCCCAGTCCGCGAGACCAGCCGCGCGATACGAACGTTCGCGCAAGGCGTGCTCTCGAAACCAGCGTGGGCTCGTGTTCGTGCACGTGCACGTCCTCTTTCCGCCCCCGAGTTCATCACACCAGCACGCAGGGCTCTGAACGAAATTCGGACTGCACACGTCCGGCCCCACACCCACACACACACACACACACACACGCACGCACGCACGCACGCACGCACGCACGCACGCACGCACGCACGCACGCACACGCACACACACGCACGCACACACACACACACACACACACACACACACACACACACACACACACACACACACACACACACGCACACGCACGCACGCACGCCCAGCGGGGCTCTGCAAGCTCTCTCTCGCCGCGGCAGCGTCGGACCACGAGGGCCGTCGGGACGGGGACCGCCCCCGGGGCGCGACGAGAGCCGACTGCGCCTCTTCCTACGCGCGCGGGGCAGGAGGGCGGCACGCCGCCAAGGGCAGAGGAGGGCACCGAGCTTGGCGCCTCGAGCCCAAGCTGCCACATCCCGTTGCCCCCGCCAGCGCCCACATGCTTCGGTGCCGGCCCAGCAGCTCGTGGCGCGCGTGCCGCTCGCATCACGAGCCGCGTGCGCGCAGAGCGCGGAAGCAGAGACGACGGTGCCGATGCAGAGGCAGCACAGCAGGAGCTCGACCACAGGAGACCTTCCACGAGAGACCCCACCCTGAGACCCCAGGACGTCCCGTGAGTTCTTGGTGTGGGAACGTCACACGCCTTCCATTGCAAAACCATCGAAACCCAAGAAACCCAGGGCACCCTGGAGGCACGAAGGGTGTTTCTTGGCATGGGTTTCCACTGTAACTCAGCAGGGGCCGACCGTCCTGGCAGTTCTATAGGCCTACCACGACATGTTCTTAGAACTCAAACATGTTCCAAAAACAAAAACAATGTTCTTAGAACGTAAGCCCGATGTGTTGAAACAAAGCAGCCCCAGCCAGAAATGTCCTAAGAACATTTTGCGCAGACCATGAAAGGCTCTTAGAACATTCTTTGGTGGGCCTATAGGCGAGCCAGGACGCTTCACCACTGCTTGACGCAAAGTGCTCCGCGCGCCTCCCCCCAAAAGTTCCACGCGCGTGCCCCCCCTCTGGCGCGGTGGCGGCACGCGCCTTGCTGGGGAAACCAAAAAGAGGCAGGATGCCGCTGCTCGCCCCTGGGCCTCTCCCAGGGTGCGCGCCTCGACCGGGAGGCTCTCGAAGCGAGGCCGGCGGTGGCGACGAGAGGGCCTCCTGGGAGGCCCGACAAAGGGGCGAAGCCCGAGGGAGGGGCGACGTTCATCGGTCGGGCCCGTCCCCCCGCGGGCTCTGCGCGAGGCGCGCGCGCAGGGCGTGCCCGGCGGGGAGGCGCCCGGCTTGCCGCAGGCGAGGCTAGGCTCCGAGGCGGGGGGCCTGGGCGGCAGGGCCGCGCGGGAGATGCGGGCGCCCGCCCGCGGAGGCGGAGCCGCCAGGTGGCCCTCGCGGGGCGCGCCGGGGCCAGCGGCGCGCCCCGAAGAGGGTCGGGGGGAGGAGGGGGAGGAGGAGGAGGAGGAGGAGGAGGAGGAGGAGGAGGAGGAGGAGGAGGAGGAGGAGGAGGAGGAGGAGGAGGAGAAAGCCGGCTGCAGTGAAGGACATCTGGGCCAGCTCCCCGGAAGATTCTCAGACAAAGCTGGGGCAAGTTCTGCTGTGAAGCGCTGGGGAAGCGAGAATACTCGAGAAACCGGGCCAGCTTTCCGGCAAGTGGGTTGCCCGCCCGTCGAAATGAGTAGGTGGAAACATGAAGCAGGAGGGCGGATAAAGTAGATTGGGTTTGGGCCCGCCCAAAGAATAGCAACAGTCAGCAACAACAGGTCGATTCTTCAAGTGGGAAGGCGCTTGAAGCAGATTGGGATCTGGGAATCCAGAAAAACATACTTTCAACGACTGGCGTGCACACCCGAAAACATGGGCCTGCACGCACACAGCGCTCCACAACCGCAAAGCACCTCATGCAAGATCCGCTCCCGTCTGGCTGTCTCGGGGTCCACGCGCCCGCGTAGGTTGTCGCAGATGTCGGGCCGCCTCCTCCTCCTCCTCCTCCTCCTCCTCCTCCTCCTCCTACTCACCCTTCCCCTCCCCTCCTCCTCCTCCTCCTCCTCCTCCTCCTCCTCCTCCTCCTCCTCCTCCTCCTACTCACCCTCCCCCTCCTCCTCCTCCTCCTCCTCCTCCTCCTCCTCCTCCTCCTCCTACTCCTACTCCTCCTCCTCCTCCTCCTCCTCCCTCCTCCTCCTCCTCCTCCTCCTCCTCCTCCTCCTCCTCGTCCTCCCCGTCTGGCTGTCGCAGGGCCCACGCGCCCGCGCAGGTTGTCGCAGATGTCGGGCCGCGCCTCCTCTCGGAGGCCCCAAACATTGTTCCAAGGTAGACGCTCACAGGCGGCCCCGAGACCCCCAGCCGATCCCAAGACTCTCCGAAATTGCCTCCAAGGCTCCCAGCGGGACGCCAAGATGGCCCCAGAAGGCCCCCTCGAGAGCTCCAAGGATGCCCGAGGCAACCCCGAGAAGGCCACAGGGTTTGCCCAAGAGGGTCCTGCCACGGGCCCGATGTAGTAAGGCCCCACGCCTGCCCGGGCCATTGGCCCGAACATCCGTTGACTTGGGAATGTGTGCGTGCTCGTCTTCCCCTGGGGAGCCCGCCGTGACCACCGCTCTCGAGGCCAGTGGGCGCCTGCCGGCGCGCGCTCCCGCACTAGCTTGAACGACGGCCCGCGACCTAAGAGAGAGAGGCACCAGAGGGCTCCATCCTGGCGCCCCATCTGTGATGTCCCAAGAGCGGTGGAGGAAATGCGCGCCAGCGCAACCTGATGAATATCAGACTGTCTGCACTGATGTTCAGCATCTCCAACAACACGAACTGTACGTCCTTCCGAAGGTGGAAATTCTTTCGCTCGAAATTGATAACGGGGAAAATTCCATCATACTGGAAGTCGGACTTGCTGATGCCGTCAAAACTGCCTCCACACTTCGAGTCGGGTACCGACAGAGAAGCATTGTGCGCAAGAAATTTTGAAAAGCTGGCAACATGCAGAAAAGAGGCGAGCGCAATTGCACCCGCGACGGAGTCCATATCACCGCCTGGGTTGCCAACGACCACAAGAGCGCCCCCAGCCATGCGGCTTCGGCTCTCCAAGGTCGCCTTCATTTCAGCAAGGGTAGACGCAATTTTGGCATCCTGAAGGCCCCAGGGATTGATGGATTGAGGTCCCCACGGATGCGGATTGGATTGTTCGACGAAACTGCGTTGTGATAGGTCTGCGGCGCCCTCTGATGCAAAGGATGCCTGGAGGCGCTGCTGCATTAACTGCGGGGTCCTTGCCAGCATGGCCACCCCATCGCCCTCTTGACACTCTTGGCCTCCTGTGCTGCATGCGCCAGGATCGACACCGCCACTGCCAACTGCAAGCGCAACCAACAGCTGCAGGGCCACGAACATGCTCGAGGTGCCACTGGCCACTGCAGGCTTCAGCCGATGTAATTAGCCAGAGCGAGATCGGCGGCTTGAGCCTAAACTAAACGTCAAAACGTAAGCTCCTCCAAGGAAGAAGCGCCAAGCGCCGCGAGGAGGGCGTGCGCACTGTCACGAGCATGCTTCTTACTCGTAAGTCTTGCTCTCTCTGTCTCTCTCTCACTCTCTCTCTCTCTCTCTGCGCCGGTCAGAAACGCACTGCGGGGCGGGATGAGCGAATGACGAGGATCGGAGCGACTGTGGGGAGGACGTGGATGTGAAGGCGGACGGGAGAAGTGACTCTGTGACCTCCGTCTCTGCATCCCCCCGATCGGTCCCCTCACTCCACTCCCGCCCCATCCCTCCGAAGCACGGACTCACTCTGCTTGCTTCTTCTCTCCAAGGCACTCCTGTAGAGGAAGAGCAGGGCTCATGGGGAGACCGTGAAGTACCACAAGGTCGACACGAGCACTCCGTGGGCAAAGCCATCGTCAACTCCAACAAGAGAAAGCCGCGCCACAGGGTCGTCCCACTCTGATGGCAGCCGCAGGAGGAGGAGGAGGAGGAGGAGGAGGAGGAGGACCCGCACGCAAAGAGGAGAAGCGCGGACAAGGACGCCGTGTGGACATCCTCCCCCGGCCCGGCCAGCCCAGTTTGCAGCTCCCGCGCAGAGACTGCAAGGAAGGAGCGGGGGGAGGTAGGGGAACAAAAAGTGACATAAACATAAAAACTCGAGGTCCGCGCGGATTTCTCGGATCGGCGCTGGGGCCCCCCGGCGGCGCCTCCGGCGCCGCCCCTGGCGCGCTCCGCGCGCCAGGGAGGGGGGTCCAGCGCCGATCCGAGAAATCCACGCATTTTTTTTTCCCCTAGGAGGGGGCGGGAGAAACCGGTTCCATCCTTTCCTGACGGCCCTCGGGGGGGCCTGAGTGCGGAGGGCCCCGAGAGGCCGAGAATACGGCGAAAGACACCCCCTCGGGGCCCGCCTCCCTCGGGGCCCCTTCTCTTGCGTCACGCCGCGGCGAGGTCCGAGAGGGAGGGGGAGCAGGAGGAGGAGGAGGAGGAGGAGGAGGAGGAAGGAGGAGGAGGAGGAGGAGGAGGAGGAGGAGGAGGAGGAGGAGGAGGAGCAGGAGGAGCAGGGGCGGACGTGCGAGCAGCTCCACCACTGCACCGCCAGGACCCCGTTGTCATACGATTTGCCACTGCGCCCTTGCACAAATCGCGACGTGACAGGCCCCCTCCCCCCTTCCCACCCGAGCTCCAGACTGGATGGGGGTAGGGGCGCTTTCGGTCCTCAAAAAAGATAAAGGAGGAGGAGGAGGAGGAGGAGGAGGAGGAAACCGCAGCCCCAGCCCCAGACATGTCGGTAGGGCGGGCCTGGGGTTAAACACGTAGCTCTCGGCTCAGAGCCACGCATAATCGTCTTAACATATTGCAGCCACTTTAAGGATGGACGACTAATTTTCAAAACGTGGTTCTCGCCTTAGCGCCGCGCACATCCGTCGTACAAGTTCGCAGCAGCGTCAAGGGAGGCGGACGATTCCTTTTTCAGAATGCGACTCTCACCGTAGCGCCGTGCGCATTCGTTTCGAAAGCCTGCAGCAATTTCAAGCATGGGCACCATATAATTGAAGCTCCAGGATGTGTGTCCTGGCACGGTTTAGCATTGACAGAACGCAACAGTCAAGTTATATTCGCGGTGCTGAAATCCCAGGAACGGTGCTCTTAAAGGGTTTAACATAGTCAGGACGAAACAGTCAAGGTGCTCCACAGCGTTGAAGTCGCAAGACTGGCGTTGTGGCACGATTGAGGACTGACAGACGTTTGCCTTCCAATCGGGCATTTCCCGCGATGAGCATGAATTGCTGCAGGGGCCCGTGCGGAGGAACCCCTGGAGGGTGTACTGCAATCTCGTGGATGCGTCTTGAGGCTGAGCTGGTCCTCCTCCTCCTCCTCATCCTCCTCCTCCTCCTCCTCCTCCTCCTCCTCCTCGTCCTCCGAGGAAGCGCCCTCCCTCTCCTCCTCCCAGCTGCCGGCCCTGCTTCCTGGCCCCGCCCGCGGCCTGCGGGTAGAGGCGGACCTCGCCCGTGCGAGCGTCGAGCAGGATCCTTCCCCGCCAGGCGGGGGCGCCGGGGGGGAAGGGCGGCGACGGCAACAAAGGGGGGACGGCGACAGGGCCAGCGGCGGCGGCGCCGACGGCGAAGCCCGACGTGAAGAGGACGATGGCGAACGTGTACACAGTTTTTAAGCGAGAGAGAGAGAGAGAGAGACAAACAAACAGCAAACAAGAAGAGAGAGGGAGAGAGAGAGGAGAGAGGGAGAGAGAGAGAGAGAGAGGAGCGAGAGGGAGAGAAAGAGAGAGAGAGAGAGGAGAGGGAGAGGGAGGAGAAGGAACGCACATAAATTTGGTCACCAATATAAAGCTAGCACGGGCAAACCAGGGGGTAAGTTAGCACGAGCTGGTAACTGTGCTAACTTCTTGTTGGGCCGATGCGGGCCTGAAAAAGTGCCCTTTCAGGCGTTGCAGAATGGGTTCAGCCCAGCCGGTGCTGACTACTCCTTTTGATGCCTGTGCTAACTTTTCGCTCGGGGGTGGGCGGGGCTGACGACCACCAAGTGCAGTTAGCACAGACTGCTTTGAATGAGCGCAGCTCTAAAAAGCCCTCTCCTCCTCCTTCTCATCTTCTCTCCCACATCGTCCTCCTTGCCTATCCTCTCGACTCTTCTCCTGGTGAAGGAGGAAGGTCGAGGATGACGACGACGAGTACTACGACGACGACGACGACGACGACGACGACGAACCCCACCCCCCTCCTGGGGCCTCCTGGGACATGCTGGAACTTCCTGGGGCCTCGTGGGCCCTCCTGGGCACTGCTGGGCCCTCCTGGGCACTGCTGGGTCCTCCTGGCCCTGCTGGGCTCTCCTGGCCCCCCCTCTTTCCCTGGGTGTGCTATCTACTCCTTGCGCTGCGTTCCCCCCCCCTGGGAAGAGCCAGGGAAACGCCAGATCCCTGGGTGTGCTATCTACTCCCTCCCCCTCCCCCTCTTTCCCTGGGCGTTGCGGCGGCGCCGCGGTTGCGAGGATGTCTCGAGCGGCGGCGGTGCAGTTGCGAGGATGTCTCGAGCGCTGGCGCCGCGGTTGCGAGGAACATCCACGCCAGATGGCACCCGAAGCGTATAATATCGTATGACCCGCCCTCTCCGCTGCAACATCGCGCCAAACATCGTCCCGGGAACGGCAACTTATCGCATGTTCTGGGAATCGCCCGCGCGTTTGATACGTGAAATCTCGGGTTGTAATTTCAAAGAGCGGCCCGTTAACGGCGTTTTGGCTGAAACCAAGCTTGTCCAGTGACACGGGGACGAATTACAAAAAGCGCGCCTGGGTTAGCACACCCCGAATTGCCGCCGTGCTAACTTTATGCGAGTGACTATAAACCAAATACACAGCGCGCTATTACACGTACATGAACACATCATGCACAAAAAAAGCGTGTGGGAGCGATCGAGAGGAGAGAGAGATAGAGAGAGGAAGAGGAATAGAGAGAGAGAGAGAAATAGAGAGAGAGAGAGAGAGAGCAACGAAGGAGAGAGAGAGACAGAGAGAGAGAGAGAGAGCAACGAGACAAGAGAGGGAGAGAGCAACGAGACAAGAGAGGGAGAGAGGGAGAGAGTAACGAGCAAGAGAGACAGAGAGAGCAACGCGACAGGAGCAACGAGACAAGAAGAGAGAGAGAGAGAGAAAGAGAAAGAGAGAGAGAGAGAAAGACAGAGATAGAGAGAGAGCAACGAAACAGGAGAGGGAGCAGGGAGCAGGGGCGAGAGCAGAGAGAGAAGAGGGGGCGGGGAGGGACGGCGGGGGCGAGGAGAGAGGGACCCCCCATCTGAGGGGGGCCGAAAGCGAGGGAGAGGGAGAGAGAGGAGGAGGCCACCTCGATGGCGCCGCTGCTGGCCTCGCGGCCCCCCCCCCCCCGGTTTCCGAGGGGCCGCCCCCACCAAAATGCTGCTCTCCCTCCTCCTCCTCCTCCTCCTCCTCCTCCTCCTTCTCCTCCTCCTTCTCCTCCTGCTCCTCCTCCTCCTCCTCCGCCTCCTCCTCCTCTTCGTCCTCCTCCCCAGAAATCCGACGCTCCCAACAAAATTGAACGGGCTGCTTTTGCCTGAGTTCGGCCCCTGGGAGCCCCCGCTCTGCCTCGGGACCGTCAGAAAACTACTCGGGACCGCATCCGCATCCGCATCATCGTCATCATCATCTTCATCATCATCATCATCAGCAGCAGCATCATCATCATCATCATTACCTCCATCATCATCACCATTATCGTCATCATCATCATCATCATCATCATCATCATCATCATCAGCATCATCATCAGCAGCATCATCAGCATCAACATTATCATCCTCAACATCATCAGCAGCACCAGCATCATCAGTTTCCTCATCAACATACTCATCATCGTTCTCATCCTCATCATCATCACCACCATCACCAACCTCCTCCTGATCATCATCATCATCAGCATCATCAGCATCATCCGCATCATCATCAACAACAGCATCCCCATCCTGCCCAATTGCTTTTCCGTCAACGTCCGCCTCCTTCTTCTCATGCTCCTCCTCTCTTCTCTCTCTCTCTCTTTCTCTCTGTCGTTCTCTCTCTCTCTCTCGGCCTGAGGGTCATCCTGACGCGGCCATCCCCCTCACGGGGCGATCACCCCGAGGGGGGGGGTCAAACCAGGGAGCCAGGCGGCGCCAGAGGTGAAGCCCCTGGAGTCCACCGCTGGTCGAGCTGTAGGATGTAGAAGGCAGTGGGCGAACAGAGGAGGAGGAGGAGGAGGAGGAGGAGGAGGAGGAGGAGGAGGAGGAGGAGGAGGAGGAGGAGGAGGAGGAATAAGAGGGAGAGGCTCATAATAGCAGTAGACGGTCTAGGGTGAGGGTGGCTGGTGGTAGTGGCTGTGGGGGGTGCTGCGGCAGTGGCGCTGAAGCGGCCACACACGCCCAACAAGGATGGCACAAAGGCCTCTCCCCAGCCCTCAGGAAACCCCGCCGCCCCGACTTCCAGTCCCACCAAGGGACCCTCGCCCACCGAAATCGTCGCAGGGTACCCAGAGGGGGCCTGTGGCTTCGGGTGGAGGTTTCCACTAGACGCGGGTGTCCACCGCCCCCCCTCCTTCTCCTCCTCCTCCCCTCGTCCTCCTCCTCCTCCACCTCCTCCTCCTCCTCCTCCTCCTCCTCCACCTCCTCCTCCTCATCCTTCTCCTCCTCTTCCTCCTCCTCCTCCCCCTCCTCTCATTCCGACGACGGCGACGACGACGATGCCGACGACGAATACGACGACGAGGCCCCGCCCGCCAGGCGATGCGCTGCGAGGTGCCCCACAGCTGGCGCTCCTGGCGTGGCGGCGTCGCCGCCGTCGTGGCCGTCGTCGTCGGCTGCGGCCTCGCCGTGCCTCCCTCGCAGGACGGTGCCCTCAGAGGACGCGGGGCCTTCGGCTCGACTCGCTCCGAGGATCCCCAAAACATTGAAGGGGCCCTGGGACACACAAAGAAATACACACAAACAGAAGGATTCCCCCTATTTCCCCATGCTTTCGGGGCTTCTGTCTTCCCCCCCACTTCCCATATTCTCCTGTATTTTCTTGGGGATCGACGCTTCATTGTGTCTGTGTGTTTTTTCCCTTTCTGAAACATACGAGGTAGCGACAGCGTGTGCTTGCCCACCGAGGCCACCGAGCACGGCGCGGGCGGTGCAAGGAGGGCCGACGCGGCCTGCGCGCCCTCGGGGAAGCACGCGCTGGGCCAACACGCGGCCCGAGGACCATCGATGCTCCTCGGAGGCCTCTGGGAAGAGGGCCTCTCAGAAGACAGGACGGGCTTCAGACGAGGCAGGGGACCTTCGACGAGGGCCGCCCCCATCGCCGTGTGTCCCCGACCAGACATCCGCTCAACCGCCGATCCATGGACCGATCCCTGGGGTCCATCCCAGGATCAGTCAACATCAAATCGGGAAATCGGATCGAATCGAAATGTGCGTCGGATCGGGCTGCAAGGGGCACGGGGTCGAAATCGAATCGGATCGGCTGCACCAGGATACACAACGACGCCATGCAAGCGCCGGGCCGCAGTGGACTGCTGGAAAATCGGAATCGGATCGGAGCGATCCCAGCGAACCGGAAATCGCATCGGATCTATCGATGAGACATGGGCCTTGACATACTGACGAGAAGGTGGTCAAGAAAGTTCTGATTCGAGAAACCTGGGTCAGCTTTCCAACGTCTCTTAAAACAGGCCGTGGCCAACTTCAGCTGTTAACGATGGAGAGGCGAACAGACACAAAACACTGGGCCAGCTTTCAGGGAAGCTGGTGCAGAAGCGCTGGCCCAGAGTTTCGGGCTGAGGTTTCTTGATCAGATGCGCGACTGTGCTGGCCAGCTGCTCCGGGCCGCGCCCAGCCGTGGACACGGGAGCCTCCTGGGAGGACCAGACAAGGAAGACGTCAGGCATCAGAAGCTCGCTTGCGTGCGCACCGACCACCCAGCTGCCATGTGGGCCTGCTTTCCACCACCACCACCACCATAAGTTGGAGGAGGTGGAGGAGGAAGAGGATGAGGAGGAGGAGGAGGAGGCGGTGGAGGAGGAGGAGGAGGACACCCTCCCCCTCCAACTCATGGTGGTGGTGGTGGAGAACAAGCCCATCATGCCATGCCCCCGCGGCGCAGACCTCTGGAGGGCTCTTCAGGCCTCAGGGGGACAGGAGAAGCTTGCAGGGCGCCGCGCCCCTCGCCCAAGATAGGACGAGCGAGCGCGCCGCGCAGAGCCGCCATCCTTGGCGCCGCCCCGGCGTGGAAGCGGCGGCCGCCGCCGCCCCGCCGCGGCTGGCGCCCCCGTGCGCCGCGGGGCTCGGCGAGGGGCGCGGCGCAAGCACGTCGGGGCGCGTGCGTGGCGCCTGGGAGCCACGGCGCCCCGCGCGCGGAGGCCTGCCACGGGGGAGGCGGGGGGGGGGGGGGGGCAAGACGCCGCCCTCCTCGGCGAGAGCGCCGGGGCACCCACGCGGCGCCAGCGCCCCGAGCGGCGCGCACGCCGCGGCGGCGGCGGGGGCCAGAGCCCCGCGAGCGCCCCGCGAGCGCCCCGCGAGCGCACGCGCGCCGCGCCCCCCGCCTGGCTGCAGGGAGCCCTCGGGGCGCCCCTCGGCCTGCGAGCGGCCACCTCTGCGCCGCGCGCCGCGGCGGCGCGCCCCGGCGGCGCGCGGCGCCCTGCCGGCGCGAACACAGCGTCTCGCGGCGCTCTCCGCGGGGCGGGAGGCCGGAGGAAGAGCTCGGGGCGCCGAGGGTCGGGGGCGGGGGGCGTGGATGGCGTTCCGCCGAGGCGTGGTGGGCCGGAGCTGGCCGGCGTGACACGCCAGGGTGCGGGCGTTGGGTAGGGAGCCGTCGGTGCTCGACCGAAGGAAGAGCCCCTGACCCCTCGGGGGGGGGGGGGGCCTGAGCAGGGAGGGCCGAGAGCATAATTACTGGGGACGGGGGAGCTTTTCTCTGGCGCGAGGACGGGGATCTCAGAGAGGCCGCGTCGTCATCGTGCCATCAGGGTCAGGGGTTCTTCTGTGCTCGACGCATCGGCTAAGGCATCCGGGGCCCAAGGATATCACGGGCGCACTGGAGTCGGCGGCGGCAGGCGGAGAAGGCGGCGGTCGAGCGGCGGCGGGGCGCGCGGGGGCAACGAGGCACGAGGGGAGAGGAGAGGAACACCACTACCGTGTCGGGAGGAAGGGGCCGGGCGCGCGAAGGGCACGAGGAACAGCACTCGGGCGTGCTGCACGAGGCCTTCGACCGCCCACAAAAGCAGTGACAGCCTCCCTTCTCCCATTTAGCCCCTCTCCTGCCACTCCCGACACCTGCCTTCCCGAGGGGGGCGCCGGGCGCGCGAGGAGGCGGGCGGGGGCCGGAGGCGAGGGGGCCGCACCCGGAGCCTCCTGGGCGCCCTCCTCGACGAGAGGCCTCCTCCATGGGGTCCGGGCACATGGCGTCGGAGGATCGCGCCGCATCGCCGACGCATCGCCGATGCATCGCCGATGCATCGGCGATGCACCGGCGGCGTCGGCGATACATCGGCGACGTCGAGCCGCATCGCATCGAGCCGCATCGCCGGTGCATCGGCGATGCGGCGCGATCCTCCGGCCCCATCTACTCGGACCCCATCTAGGAAGCCTAGATTTAGGCCGGGCAGGTCCCCCTACAGGCGGCTCTTGGGCGAAAATGACAGAAACTAGAAAGATGCCCCCAACATGGCCGAAAAATGCTCAAAAAAATCGTCCCCAGACTATTTTTGAGTATTCTTGGATATTCCTCCTGTATCGGGGGTTGGTAGAACTGGGGTTCGTGGAACCTGGTTTAGTGATCTGTGCTGGGGGCGCCCCCTCGTCCCATTTCCACTAACCCGAAATATGCCGTCGCCCAGAAAAACACCAGCTATATGGCAAACCTGGTGATAAGCGATTCTGGCCCATTCGAAGGCCTCCGGGGCCCTACCACGAACCGGGCCCCCTTACCCGGGGTCCTGGCCATACCCGACCGTAGAGGGACATGCCCCCAGCATGGCCGAAAAATGCCCAACCAAAATCGTCCCCAGACTACACCCTGCGAAATGCTTAAGAAATCATGGGTTCAGAAATTCATAGTCTCAGAAATTGAATAAAACCCAGAACTTCTATCAAAAATCTTGGGATTCACATTGAAAAGTTAAGAATAATCGAGATCCTGGACGAAAGCTTAGGCTTTCTTAAGCATCGCCTCAGGTGTATATGTTTGGACTATTCTTGGATACTCCTCCCTGGCCATCGCTCGGACGTCCGCGCCCCAGCGCCGACCCGAGAACTGCGAGGGGAGCTCCAGAAGTGGAAGCCTACGCCATGCTTCTTCACCTCCTTTTTCGGCCAGGTGTCCGCCGAGGTTCCCTCGCGGTCGCTCGGACGTCCATTCCCTGTGTGTTTTTCGGTCTCGCGCGTGGTTTCTTCGCCAAATGCTCAAGGATGCTCCTCGACGGCCCTCGCCGAAGGAAAAATGCACACGTCCGAGCGGAGCGGTGCCAAGCTCCTGTACTCAGCGGGCCCTGGAAACGACAGGGACGTTTTTTTACCGGTTCCGTTTTGCCGTTTTTGTTGCCGGTTCCAACGCCGTTTTTTTACCGGTTCCGTCGCCGTTGTTTGACCGGTTCCGGCTCCGGTTCCAATCCTGGAGCCGTTTCTTTGCCGTTTCCGATCGCCGTTGTTTTGCCGTTCCTATTTTCAAGGGACACTTTCTGCAAACGGTGAAAAAACGGCCCTGCCGCTTCCAGGGCCCAGCTCCTGTATACCCAGACCCCCGACGTCATGATTTTTTCATGACGCGACCCCCAGAGGTCCGGACCCATTCCCCGGGACCGGTTTTTCGTCCTGAGTCGTGTTTTGACGCTCCCGAGGCCCGGTGAGGGCCCCCAGAGGCCGAAAATTAGGAAACTCCTCCCGTCGAGATTTTTGCATTACTCGAGGGGGTCTGGGTAGAGGGACAGGGCTCGGCTCCACTCTGCTCGCGGGCCCCCGCGGCCGTGCGCCCGCGAGAGCGCCCCGCCGCGGCGAGGGCCCCGCCGGGCGGCGCCCCCGGGAGAGAGGGCGGCCGTCGGGGGCGGCCGCAGCGAGGGGGCGTCCAAGGTGAAGGGGCTCCCCAGACCCCCTCGAGTTATGAAAAAGTCACGACGGGAGGTTTTTCATTATTTTTGGCCTTTGGGGGCCCTTACTGGCCCTCGGGAGCGTCAAAAAACGACTCAGGACGAAAAACCGGTCCCGGGGAATGGGTCTGGACCTCTGGGGGTCGCGTCATGAAAAAATCATGACGTCGGGGGTCTGGGGAGAGAGGGCGGCCGTCGGGGGCGGCCGCAGCGAGGGGGCGTCCAAGGTGAAGGGGCTCAAGGGGACGCACACAACTACACACAGACGCAGATCACCGGATGCCCCACGTGTTCCCCTAGATCTCCTGGGATTCCGCCTCCCCCCCCCCCCCCCACTTCCCAGAGCTCCCCATGCTTTCCAGGGGGTCGACGAGGAACTGTGTCTGTGTGGTTCTTTCCCTCCTGGCTAGGAGGGCGGGGCGCACATCATGGCCGGCGGGGCATGTGCGCGGCCCTGGGGTGGGGGGGGGCAGGGACGTAACGCAGCAAGAAGAGGTGCCACGAAATCTCTAGGGAGACAGCATGGCCCCCGCCATGGGATCTACCCCCCCTAGTCATCACCCCCCTCTTGGCCGCCCCCGAGTCACGCCCGGGGCACACTTCTCACTGCACCGGCGCTGCAGCGGATTTCTGCGTGGACCTCTGCGTGGACCTCTGCCCGATGCGGCGAGCGAAAAACGAAGGGAACGTCGCGTGGGTCATGCTTGGTCTCCCTTCGGGGCCAACCGCAAATCCGCACGAAAGTCACCTCGACGCCCGGCACGAAACTCTCCAGGGCACCCCGGGCCCACCCTGTCGCTTTCCGGACGCAGCCCTTCTGGGCGGGGCGCCGGGGAGGACGCGGGGCTCCCGCCGCCTTCCCGCGGGGCCCCGCCCCCCCAACGCCCAGGAGGCCCGCCCTTCGCGCCGCAGGGGGACATGCTTCGGCGGGGCGGCGCCGGGTGTCCCGGCCACGACTCCGCATATAATGTGCGTGGAGGCCGCTCGGAAGGCGCAGGGGAGACCGTCCGAGCTGTGCTTCGCGCACGGTCGTCGTCGTCGTCGTCGCCGCCGCCGCCGTCGTCGTCGCCAACGACCCAGGCATCCGACGTCTCGATTTTTTCGAGACACGGGCCCCCGACCTCCCGACCGCCTCCCCAGGACCGGTTTTTCGCCCCGGGTCGTTTTTTGACGGTCCCGAGGCCCCGCGAGGGCCCCGGGAGGCTGAAAACAACGAAAAACTGCCGTCTCGATTTTTTCGAAACGCCCGATGTCTGGGGACGTCGTCGTCAACAACCGCTTCGAGGTCGTCCTCGACGCTGCCGACAACGACGGCAACGTCGGCAAGGTCGTCGACAACGTCGCCGACGGTGTCGCAGACAAGGTCCGCTCGGGAAGGCGCAGGGGGGGGCGTCCAAGCTGTGCTT
The DNA here is from genome assembly GCA_963575745.1 of Prorocentrum cordatum. Taxonomy (NCBI): domain Eukaryota; class Dinophyceae; order Prorocentrales; family Prorocentraceae; genus Prorocentrum; species Prorocentrum cordatum. The sequence continues at coordinate 63,469 of CAUYUJ010016874.1, read as the reverse complement.
CGCGCAGGGAGGAGGAGGATTTTTTTTTGAGCTCTACGCTCTGCACCGCAACATTCTGCCTGGCCCTCTACTGCGGGGGGAGAGGGACAGATGTGGGCCAGCGGGCCTGCTGTCGGACGAAAACCGACACAGTCCCTGCAGGCAGGAAAAAGAGGCGAGGAAAAACTCGCCACGGCAGACACCTGGGCCGAAAGAGATGGCCAGGAGAGCCGACTAGCCCGAAGAGGGCCGAGATGAGCCCGAGCGGGCAACCTCGAGCAAGCGCTGGGCCAGGACGGCCTGGTGCTTGCTGCGAGCATCCTCCACCTCCGAGGACGGGGGAGGGGGAGGCTCAACCGAGGGAGCGGGGACCTCCTCCACCTCCACGGCAGGCTCGTCAGGCCCAAGGACTCCGTCCACTGAGCTGAAAAGGCTCATGATGTTCCCTGTGTGGACCCTGACCTCCCTCTTGCTGTACTGGGGGTGCAGGCCTCGTTTGCACAACGTGTTCCATCCCGTCCGCGTGGTCTTGGTCGGACGGCCAACACATTTCACAGACAAACCGCGAACTCTCTGGCCCGAGGAGTGACAGTGGCAACGCACACAGATGAACAGAACGCTGCTGTCGGAGCAGTCAAACGCCAAAACACGATGCTCTAGAGCCAAGAGACGGCCCTCATCTAGTTTACTGCGACCACTGCAGGAACCAGGAGGGGGCTCAACGAGGGCTCTAGTGCCACGTAAACAAACTTCACACCTCCACGCTCCCGCCCAGGGTCTCCAGACATGTGGCAAGGGCGCTGAGGCAGCCGAAGGCTTACTGAGCAATTCAACACCCGACAGATCTATGGGGTCCCATAAAGGCAGGAGGCGGGCCGCGAGGCGCAGTGTGCAGCGGGCCGCCTTGATAAATTTGTCCGTGACATCATTGGCTTCGGCCGAGCTAGGATGCATGTCTAAAGCGTGCTTGGCTCCAACGTCGGCCCAGTAGTTGCCTTGCCTACGCCATCTCTCTTCGCTGGAGATGCCTTGCTCATCTCGGTCCTTATGAGCAGCAACTTTCTCAACGGGGAGGAGGGAGGACGCAGTGGAGTAACACTGGAGGAAAGCCCCCGAGTACATGCGCTGACCAGAAAGGTGGGCCGCCTTAGGCAGGCCAGCGATCTTAACAACGTTGAGGCAATCAGACAGGGCCGATGCGTGGCCTGGGATGCCGAGCATGTGGGCCCACGTGTAGGCCGAAAACTCAGCACTCTGCGGGGTCTGAGGATAGGGAGCCCAAACAGGGGCTCTGAATTCGGCTACACACCTACCAGCAGAGTCGACCATGGCCACGCAAGACGCAGCCCGACTAAGTTCACGGATGGGGTGCCGAGTGCACGAGCCGTCAATGAAAAGGGACCCCCAGAGCTGCCTGTCTAGGGGGCCGCCGACAGGGGAGACCTGATCGGTGTCATGCCACACAACCATAAGACCATCATCGGCATCCGTCGCGGGCTTCGGGCTGAAGTCGGCGGGATGGGCGAAAGCCCCAGAGATAAACGGGAGCAAAGCAGACCTGTCGCCACCTTCAGCCTCGAGCGCGGCCTCTATCTCTCCAGCATTGACCAAGGCGTTGCGTTTTCCCACTATACTCTCCCCCTGACACTTCCACAGCCTATGGAAAATGCTATCGGGCTCCCCGCAGAACTGGCAGCCAACATCCGTCTGGTAGCCGAGCTTGAGCGCACGCTCCTTAGTGAGGAAAGCTTCGGTGGCGAAGGCTCGGATCCTCCCCTTCTCGAGAGCACTGAACTTGCTGCTGGCAAGAGCTTCCTTGACAATGTCGTAACAAAGCCTGTGCTTAACCCCTCGCAGGGAGGAGGAGGAGGAGGAGGAGGAGGAGGAGGAGGAGGAGGAGGAGGAGGGGAGGAGGAGGAGGAGGAGGAGGAGGAGGAGGGGGAGGAGGAGGAGTTGGAGGAGGAGGAGGAAGTGGAGGAGGAGGAAGAGGAGGAAGAGGAGGAGGAGGAGGAGGCGCAGCCCGCAATCTTCATCCCGCCCTCTCCGTCGTTCGCGCGGAGGCGTGCGAGCTTCATCCCGCCCGCTCCGCTCCGCTGACCCAAAGAGGATCCGAGGCTCCAACCAACGTTGGAACGGGCGGTTTTGGGCTGATTTCGGCCTCCGGGGGCCCTCGCCGGGCCTTGGGACCGTCAACAAAAACAATTCAGGACGAAAACATGGCCCCAGGGAAGTGGACAAGACCTCTCGGGCCCACGCATCGAAAAATGGAGCAGCCGGTTGTCTGGGGAATGTTTCGAGCAACGGTCGCTCGCGGTTGACGTCAGTCGAGTGCGGCGCTCGCGCGGGGGAGGGAGAAGTAGCGAAGGAGGGAGGAGGGGCAGGAGGAGGAGGGAGGGAAGGAGGGAGGGATTCTCCCCTTCCTTGTTCCCTCGGTCCTTCTGTTCTCTGTACTCGATTCCCCCTCCGAACCTCCCTCCTGAGGCCCCCAGAGGCCCCATCGACGACCTTGTCGACGGCCTTGTCCACGAACACCGCGGCGGCAGCGACGACTTCGCCGACGACCCTGTCGACGACCTTGTCGCCCGCCTTGTCGGCGACACCGTGGACGACGCTGTCGACCACCTTGTCGACGACCTTGCCGACGTTGTCGTCGTTGCCGACGGCACCGCCGACGACGACGGCGACGACCTTGCAGCGACGTAGACGTTGACCGGGGAGCGAGCGGAGCGCGGGCGCTCCTTCAGCACGCGGATGAAGGGCCTGCGGGCGGCCCCCAGCCCACCGCGGCTGCGATCGCGGGCAGTCGCAGGTCGTCGGCGGCGTCGTCGGCAACGACGTCGCCGTCGTCGCGGCCGTCGCCGCTGCCGTCGCCGTCCTCGCCGTCACCGTCGTCGTATCCCGTTTGGCAGACCTGAGGCACCGTCGTCGTCGTCGATGGCCTCTGTTCTGCACTTGCCGTCGTCGTTCTCGCCGCCGTCGCCGCTGCCGTCGCCATCGGCAGCGTCGTGGACGACGTCGTCGCCGTCGTCAAGGAAATTGGCTTCGGGGGTAGGGAGACCTCCGAGGGGAAAGAGGGATGTGGAGAAAATCGAAGAAGGGAGGAGAGAGGAGGAGGAGAAAAAGAGGAGGGAACAAGCTAGGTGCGCTCGCGCTATGTCTGACACCCCTACCCCGCATCCCTTCCTCTTGTGCTGATGTGTGCTCTATCCGCGGACGCGTGTCATAGCGGTCCTAGAACTCCAAGGAAGGATCCCATCGGACGACGCGCAATCGGAGATGGGAAGCCGCGTACACTGGAGGAGGAGGTGGCGGATGAGCAGGAGGATGAGGAGGAGGAAAAGGAGAAGAACGAGGAAGGAGGAGGAGGAGGAGGAGGAGGAAAAAGGAGGAGCAGGAGGACAAGAAGGAGAAGGAGGAGGAGCAGGAGGCGGAGGAGCAGGAGAAGGAGGCGGAGGAGGAGGCGGAGGAGGAGGGCGAGGACGACCAGCAGCAGCAGCAGCAGGGGCTGCAGCACAAGGAGCGGGAGGAGCAGGAAGACCAGGGGGAGGCGGAGGAGGGGAAAGCAGAGGGGGCGACGACGACGAGGAAGTACCTGGATCCCCCAAAATAGTGGCCCGCGCTGGGGCGAGAGCGCCTTTTCTGAACGACGGGAGCAGAGCACCGTTCCTAAAAGTGGAGCCAACGCTGCAGCGGCAGCACCACTTTGAGACACCAAACGCGCTCCGATGGGAAAATGCAATCGAAGACGCAGCTTTCGAAACCCCGTGCGCAGGCAGCAATGCGCGCACTGGGGAGGGCGACTCCCGGGCCACCTTCGGGGAGGAGAGGAGAACAGCATTCGTAATTCCTGTATTGTTTCATTGTGGAGGGAGTAGGGTCGATCAGACGAAGCCAGGAAGAGGATGAATTCGGGTGGGGATACTGCGAGGACCTCTGATGTCTGGCGGCTCTGGAGGATGTTTCGGGCGCCGTGGCCTTCTCAGAGCGGTCTGGAACGCTCTGAGAGCGCTCTGGAACGCTCTGGAACGGACTTTACTCGTCCTAGCCCCGTCCGATCGGAATTTGTTCATGACGTCGACCCCAAGGAGGTCTGGACCCCCTTCCCCGTGACCCGTCTTGAACCTTAGGTCGGGTCTGTCCCCCTATAGGGGAATTTGGGACGAATAACTTTAAAAATACTCAAACAATGCACCCAAATGCTCAAAACATGCTACAAACAAATCGCCCCCTGACTAGTTGTTCCCTACCTAGGCTCTGCCTAGAAGGGTTCTTACTCTCTGAGCTTAAAGGGGCCGGGCAGTGGGGCTCGCCCCGGGCGGTTCCCCCAGGATCCGCCCCGCGGTTCCCCCAGTTACGTCCCCTTAGCTTAGCGTTGCGTATCTCATCTTAGCTTAGCCTAGCTTAACTGTAGCTTAGCTTAGCTTAGCTTAACCTAGCCTAGCTTAGCTTAACTTAGCTTAGCTCAGCTTAGCTTAACTTTGCTTAGCCTAGCCTAGCTTAGCTTAGCCCAGCTTAGCGCAGCATTCGCATAGCATAACATAGCATAGCATAGCATATCATAGCATAGCTTAGCTTAGCATAGCGCGTTATAGCATATCATAGCACATCATATCATGTCATAGCATTGCATAGCGCAGCATATCATAGCATAGCTTAGCATAGCTTAGCATAGCTTAGCATAGCTTATCATAGCTTAGCATAGCACAGCGCAGTATATCATAGCATATCATAGCATAGCATAGCGCAGCATAGCATAGCATAGCGCAGCATAGCATAGCATAGCATATCAACGCACTAGAGTAGATGTAGATGCATGTGTACATGTTGTTGTAGATGCAGATGTAGTCGTAGATGTAGATGTAGATGCATTGTCCGAGCGTTTTCCGACTGTAGTTGTAGATGTAGATGTAGATGCATGTGTACATTTAGATGTAGCTGTAGGTGTAGAGGTGGATGTAGGTCTAGATGTAGATGCAGGTAGTAAGCTGTACTACTACTACTACTACTACTACTACTACTACTACTACTACTACTACTACTACTACTACTACTACTACTACTACTACTACTACTACTACTACTACTACTACTACTACTACTACTACTACTACTACTACTACTACTACTACTACTACTACTACTAACTACTACCACTACTACTACTACTACTACTACTACTACTACTACTACTACTACTACTACTACTACTACTACTACTACTACTACTACTACTACTACTACTACTACTACTACTACTACTACTACTACTACTACTACAAACTACTACTACTACTACTACTACTACTACTACTACTACTACTACTACTACTACTACTACTACTACTACTACTACTACTACTGCTAAACTGCGACGATGAGAAGCAGGAGGACGGCGTTTACCGTTACTACTAATATTGCTCTCCTCGGGGCTCCAACTCCTAGGTAGGGTCGCTCTGGGATAATTTTTACTGTTTTCGAATATCCCCCCTGTGGAGGGACAGGCCCGACTTAACTTTAACCCCGAGTCCTTTAGCTGGCGGTCCTGGCGCGACGCGAGGGCCCCCAGAGGCCCGAAGGAAGCGGTTTGTACGTCTGCGCGTCGATCACCCAACACTGCTTGCAGCATGCAGCTGCAGCTGGGACGCACACTTCGCCGAGGCACCAGGAGGGCCGCAAACCTGCGTGACAGAGCCATGGCTTCGCGCTCGAAACAAGAGCACGCCTCACCACCAAACGCCGCTACACCGTTTTGCCGAGATGCCAGGGAACAAAAACCTGAAGAGCCCAACGACATCACGCGTGGAAGCCTCGGGCCGGCGGGGGCGGGGGAGGTCCGCAACAGCAGGGGGGGGCAGGGAGGAGGCCGAGAGCAGGCGCCCGCCCGAGCCGGGAGAGAAGCTCCCGAAAGGCCGTGCCGGGAGAGCCCACGGGCGCCCCTGCCCGGACAGAGCCCGAGAGCTCCAGAAGGCCTGGAGGCCTCCAGCTGGGCGAGACTCGGTGGGGGGTGATCAAAAACAGGGGATCAACAAAGGGAGATCAACAAAAAAGGGGGATCAAAAAGGGGGGGAGTCAAAAAAGGCGGGGGGGGGGGGGTCAAAAACGGAGGGGGGGAAGAGAGGTGCCCTTTCCGGGCCCAAGAAAAAATAAGCGTGCACGACTCCTGGGCCTCGGCCCTCGCTTGTCCCCCGAGGCAGGCGCCCGTGGGCCCCGGAGCCCTCTCGCCAGAGAGGCCGGCCCCTCCCTCTCGGGCCGTGCGCTGGCAGGTCCTCGAGCCAGGTCGGGCCTGCCCCCCCACAGGGGGATCTTGGGCGAAAAACGATAAATGCTGAAAAAATACACCCAAAAGGCCCTCAAAAAGTGAAAAATCATCCCCAGACTATTCTCTGACTATTTGGGAATATTCCCCAAAATGTTCCCCCCCCCCCAAAAAAAAAAGTCTCCAGACGATCTTCTGCCTATTTGGGAATATGCTCCCTGTAGAGGGACACGCCCGCCTTAGTCCTGGAGCCCCAGAGCAGCCTCCAAAATACACCCAAAATGTTAAAAAAGTGGGTGAAAAATAATCCCCAGACGATCTTCTGCCTATTTGGGAAGATGCCCCCTGTAGAGGGACACGCCCGACTTACTCCTGGAGCCCCAGAGCAGCCTCCAGAGGTCAGCTGTGAACGTCAGAATCATTCACCTCGGGCGTCGCCGCCCTCAAAAAGACTTGAGCGAGAAACGGTTGCGGCCGAGAGGGACAGAGAAAAACGTTCAGAGAACTGTAGCAATTCCCCCTGTAGAGGGGCCCGCCCGACCTAGTCCTGGAGCCCCAGAGCAGCCTCCAGAGGTCCCGAGGGCCCGCGAAAGGGGGCCGACCGCTGCGGCAGGTTCTCGCGGCGCGACGACCTCGGCCTCCCCCCACTGCCCATATGTCCGCATATGTTCGGGGGGATCCCCACTGCCCCCATGTTGCCGCATATTTTCTGCGGGAATCGACCATTCATTGTGTCTGTCCTCCTCCTCCTCCTCCTCCTCCTCCTCCTCCTCCTCCTCCTCCTCCTCCTCCTCCTCCTCCTCCTCCTCCTCCTCCTCCTCCTCCTCCTCCTCCTGTGTGTGTTTTCCCCTCCTGAAGATGTTCGATCGCCAGGCCGTTCCATGTTCGTCGATCCTCCACGGCGGCGTGCAACCTTGAAGTGCCCGCGCCGGGGCCGTCGCCGCGTCCACACGCCACTGGAGGAACAAACAGCGGCAAGCACGCCCAGATTTAGGTCGGGCGTGTCCCCCTACATGGGGATTGTGGGCAGAAAAATAACAAATACCCCCAAAATATTCAAACATGCGTCCCCTGACTATTCTTAACTATTTGGGGATCGTCCCCCTGTAGAGGGACAGGCCCGACTCGAGCCCAGACTTCTTGGATCGGCGCTGGGACCCCTCCCCTGGCGCGCGGAGCGCTTCAACGGCGGCGCAGGAGGCGGCACCAGGGGACCCAGCGTCGATCCAAGAAATCCGCGCGGACCTCCGAACCTTTCTGTTGACGGCTGGCGTTGCAAAGGTGGCCCGCGGACACAGCAGACGCTCGACCAGGCGGAGGCAGCTCTCCGGGCAGCAGACCTCCTCCAGGCGCATTTTGATTGGATAGGCTGCACAGCAGAACCACGGCCCAAGCTGCAGAACCACTGGGGCCCAAAACGGCCTCCGCGGCCAACAGGGAGAAGCTGCTGCGGACGCTCGACGAGGACCGCCGCCTACGCTTGCGGGGGAACGGAGGCACGGGCGCCGGCAGCTGGCTCCTCCCGCGCCAGCCAGACGACCCCCGCCAGCCCGACCCGCATTTTTGCGGCAACCCGAAGCGCCGCCTCTGCATCCCGGTCTGCCCGCCTGGCACACGCTGCCAGCACCGCCGCCAGGACGGCAGCCTGTGCAACGAGCTCCTGGACCCGCACGGCTGGCACGCAGTCAAGTGCGAGGTGGGTGAGTCCCGCAACAAACGCCACAACAGCTCACGACTGGCACTCTGCGAAGCACGCAGAGCTGGCACGACTGGCACTCTGCGAAGCACGCCGAGCTCACCGGCTTCGCCGCGCCCACGGAGCAATCCGTTCCCGCCTGGGATCGCCTTCACCCCCGCACGGGAGTGCTCCAGCAAGCGGTTCTGGACCTCTCCACCAACGACCCAGCCACTGGACGCCACGTCTACGTCGACTGGAGCATCACCTGCGTACGCTCAACCTACGCTCCACGCAGGGGTGCCCGGGCCGACAAGGATGGTTTGGCGGCCGCCCAGGCGGTGGACCAGAAGCGCGAGCGGTGCCCCCCGCACGGGGGCGAGCTGGTCCCCCTAGTCTTCGAGACGGGGGGCCAGCCCAGCGACGAAGCAGCCAGCTTCGTCCGCAGCTACGGAGTCGGCCTCGACGACGGCGACGGCGACCGCTCCGACCTGCTGGGCGGCCTCTGGCGGCAGATCTGCAGAACCCTCCAAAGGGGTAGTGCTGAGATGGTGCTGAGCGCGCTGGGGCGCTAGGCCGGCGGCCCCTTGGCACGGCCACCGCCAACTAAACCACCGCCGGCGCGGCAACCACCACGACCACCACCAGCGCCGCGACCACAACCGCCACCAGCACGACAACCACCGCCGCCACCACCAGCACCACGACGACGACCCTAATCACGACAACCGCCACGACCGCCAGCACCAGGACCATGACCAGCGCCGGCACGACAGCCACCGCGGATACCGCCAGCTGGCACCACGACCAAGACCACCACCAGCACGACAACGCCGCGACCACGACCACCACCACCACCACCGACCCGACCGCCCCCCCCCCGCCGCACCTCTCCTTTCCTCTCCCCGCCCCTGCCTGGCCGCCCCTGCTGCCGCGCGCGCCTTGCGCCTCCCCCCTTTCCCTCCTCCTCCTCCTCCTCCTCCTCCTCCTCCTCCTCCTCGTCCTCCTCCTCCTCGAATGTTGTGTCGGCTTTTTAGTCGCCGCCCTAGGTCAAATTCATGCTGGCTAATTCACAGCCCCCCCACTGTGTCCCCACAGTTCCCCTTGGCGAAGGGGGAGGGGGGCCAACTCTGGCGCCCGTGAGTCTTTCCGCCGGGAGGGAGCGAGGGAGGGAGGGAGGGAGGGAGGGAGGGAGGAAGGGAGGAGGTGAGGAGTGAGAGAGGGAGGAGGAGGAGAGGAGGAGGAGGAGGAGGAGGAGGAGTGGCTGTTGACGGCCTGGCAGCCGCATTTTCTTCTCGAACCTGCCGTACAGTGGCATGAAAGAGACGGGTCCTGCGGGACACGGGTCCTGGACCCCGGGGCCTTCCCCCCTCCTCCTCCTCCTCCTCCTCGCTCCTCCTCGCTCCTCCTCGCTCGTCCACCTCCTCAGCCTCCTCCTCCTCCTCCTCCTCCTCCTCCTCCTCCTCCTCCTCCTCCTCCTCCCAGGGCGTCCGAGCCGATTTCCGACAGTCCCAGGACCCGTGGAGGGCCCCGAGAGCCGGAGACGGGCGGAACACCGCAGGACCCGCTTCCCTCAGGACTCATTAATTTGCTTCTGGCGAGCTTGCCGTGCAGTCTTGGCTCGGCTGGACTTCGGTCGGGCATGTCCCCCTAGAGGCGGATTTGGGGCGAAAAATCAAACATGCTCAAAAACGTACACCCAAATATTCAAAACAAACAATATATATAATATTCCTGCACGCAAAGGGTGACCCTGGGTACGAATGATTTCTGGTGCGCGGCTCTTGGGGCGGCGCGAGGGGGCCAGGCACGAGCGCGCAGGCCACTGCCGTCGCACCGCGCTCCGCGATCGGGGGGGCCCCGAGGAGCCCGCACCGAAGGCCACTCCGGCGAAAAGCCACGCATACGTGCAGCCGGTTCCCAGACATCCGACGTCTCGACACTCTCGAGACACGGGCCGCCGACCTCGCGACCACCTCCCCGGGACCGGGCTTTTCATCCCGAGCCGCTTTCTGACGGCCCCGAGGCCCGGCGTAGGCCGGCCCTCAAGGGCTCTCTGGAGAAGATTTGCAAACAAGCTGGAGGCCGTCTGAGCCTTCTGAGAAGGCCCGCCCATCTGCCTTCCCGCATGGGCGCGCCGCCACGATTTGCTCAAATCGCTAAGACGTGTGGGACGTCGCCTCCACAGGCCCCCAACCGGAGGAAAGCTGGCCGTCGCCGACTTGTTCGAGCAGCCTCGGAGGCCTGGACCTCCAGCCCCTCCCCCCTGAGCCGAGCCTCTGCTTCGGGATCTCCATGCGCACGGCGACGGAGCCGACCTGGTGCTCCACGGGTTCCTGCGGGCACCAGGTCACAGATTCTCGTCCTCCTCCTCCTCCTCATCATCATCCCGATCCCTCCTCCTCCTCCTCCTCCTCCTCCTCCTCCTCCAACTCCTCTTCCTTCTCCTCCTCCTCCCCCTCCCCCTCCTCCTCCTCCTCCTCCTCTCCTCCTCACTCCTCCTCCTCCTCCTCCTCCTCCCCTCCTCCTCCTCCTCCTCCCCCCCTACAGCAGCGATCCTCCAGAACACACCTCATCAATGATCGAGAGGCCGATATGAATGACAAACAAGCTGCATGCCAAGGCTGCCACCAACCCGACGTCCCAGCCAGGGGCTTCTCCTTGTAACTATTGTTGTTCCTTCCTCCTCCCTCCTCCTCCTCCTCCTCCTCCTCCTCCTCCTCCTCCTCCTCCTCCTCCTCCTCCTCCTCCTCCTCTCCTCCTCCTCGCTCCTCGCTCCTCGCTCCTCGCTCCTTGCTCCTCCTCCTCCTCCTCCTGCTCCTCCTCCTCCTCTTCCTCCTTCTCCTCCTCCTCCTCCTCCTCCTCCTCCTCCTCCTCCTCCTCCTCCTCCTCCTCCTCCTCCTCCTCCTACTGTTCCCCCAGGGCCCGTCCCCAGACCTTTATTCCGTCGCAGAACGGCAGGGGCAGTCCGCGCGGGCAGTCGGAGGGCCCGTCCCCGTCCTGACTTGCTTGAGCACGGCGTCCCCCAGAGGCCCCGACCCTTTCTCCCCGGGACCGGTTCTTCATCCTGCCCAGACACCGGGCGTCTCGAAAAAATTGAGACGGACGTTTTTCGTCGTCTGCGGCCTCCCGGGCCTCGGGACCGTCAAAAATCGAGTCGGGATGAAGAACCAGTCCCGGGGAAGAGGTCGGGAGGTCGGGGGCCCACGTCTCGAAAAAATCGAGACGCCGGATGTCTGGGTGAGCCGTCTTGTGACGCTCCCCGGGGCCCGGCGAGGGCCCCCAGGAGGCGCCGAACGCGAGGGAAGAGAACTCCGTCCCGATGTGTCAGCGACGCGATGACGTCTGGGCCCGGCTCTTGGCGAAGGAGCCGTCGCCCCGATTGCTGCGAGGCCGCCGGACGGCCACCTGGGCACCTGGGAGGTCGCCGCGAGGTCCCGCGAAGGCCCCGCGGAGCCCCCCATGAGGTCCCCGGAGGCCCCCCCCCAAAGGGGCCATCGGAACAAAATGGTCGATCGTCGAGCCTCGATCCTCGATCGCCGACCGTCAGCAACTATTCGACAAGGGGATGGGCTACAGAATTGAGTTACCCCAAAAGTGTTCTCTTGTCGAATCCACGGGCAACTCGTAGAACGTTCGCAGATCTACGAATGGTTGACGTATTTTTGTTGAAGGGTCGACGTGCACATCAATTCTGGGTAAATCCATTCTGATGTCGATCCCCCAGTCGAACTGTCACCCACCATCAGGGCCCGAAAAATCAGTCCTCGAACCTGGATCGCCTGCCAGCGATCGCCGGCCACCGTGGGGCAAAAAAAGCGCGCATTAGAGATGACCTCGATGCTCGATATCTCTCTTCGAGCCTCGGTCGCCGCGAAGCCGAGGGGCAACGAGCGATAGGGGGACCAGGTCGGGGAGGAAGCGTGGAGGGGGTCACGGCGCTTCGAGGCTCGAGGCCTTCCACGTCGTGCATTTCTGATCGTGCTCAGTTCTGATTCTGCTCGCTTCCGATTGTTCCTGGCCTCCCAGTGGCCAGGAAGGCGCCCAGGATAGAAACATGAGAAACGAAAAATGTCGTCTTGGCCCCCAAAAAAACAAAGAAGCTTCGAAGTAAGAGAAAGGAGCAGTGTGTAGCTATCTCCGACGCGTTCGTCGGCAGGAGGAGGAGGAGGAGGAGGAGGAGGAGGAGGAGGAGGAAGAGGAGGGGGAGGAGGATGAGGAGGAGGAGGAGGAGGAGGAGGAGGAGGAGGAGGAGGAGGAAGGGAGGAGAGAGGAGTGGCCAGCCTCGGAACGCCCTCCAGCGGCTGCGCCTCGCCGAGAGCGCCCCGGGGGTGCCCCGATCGCCCCGAGCGGCCGCCCGAGGCCCGAGAGCACGACGCGAAAAGCCACGAGGGGACTGGTCCTCCTCCCCCTCCTTCTCCCTTTCCTCCTCCCCTTCCTCCTCCTCCTCCTCCTCCTCCTCCTCCTCCTCCTCCTCCTCCTCCCCCTCCTCCTCCTCCTCCTCCTCCTCCTCCGTAGCCATTTTGGCTCAAGCCATGACGGCCCAAGGTAACCCTTGGATTCGAGGGCGGGCCAGGCCCCAACCCGCCCGCCGCGCCCGCTGCGCCACCGCCCTTTGCGGGCGATGGCGCCCGGAGGCCGCGTCGACTGGCTCGCGGCGCCAGCGTAGGTCTGGCCCCGGCTGCTGGAACCGCTGGGCCCCTCGCTCGGCGCCGCGTGCGCGCTGTCGCCCGCGTGGGCGCGAGCAGCGACCAGCGGGGGCTGCGCTGCGTACAGGCCGCTGTGCAGCATGCGGGCCGCCCCCGCGCCCGGCGACGACTGCGGCCCGAGCCTCCGCCACGCAGAGGTGGCCCGCCTCAGGCGGGGCCAGGAGGAGTGCGGCGCCCGCGGAGTGGGCGGTGCTGCGGCCGGGCGGCGACGTGCCGAGCTCCAGGCACTCGGTGGGGCCGCGTGCGGCGCGCCCGAGGGCCACTGCGAGGCCGCGGTGCTGTTCGGCGGCAACGTCTCCCGCACCGTGGCGGGCGCCTGGCGCACGAGCGACGAGCTCTTCGTGGCCGCGCTGCCAGGCGCAGCGGGCACGGGCGTCCAGATGGAGCGGCTGCCCTGCAGGCCAGGCTCACCGTGGCCAGCGCGCCGCTGGGGTGCCAGCCTGACGTCGCTGCGTGGCAGGCAGCTGCTGCTGGGCGGCTGGAGCGAAGAGGGCGACTGCCAGGCGCCCTGGGCGCTGCACCTGCGCGAAGCAGGGCCAGAGTGGTCCGAGCTGCCGCCCCCTGCGGCCCGGGGCTTGAACGGCTGGAGGGGCCCAGTCCGCCGCCGACCGCCTTCCACACCGCAACTGGTCTGGACGGTGGCCGGCGAGTTGCATTGCTTGGAGGCCTCGGCTCGGGCGGCACGGCGCGCGGGCTCTGGATCTTCGAGGCCGACTCTGGCAGCTGGTTTCTCGCAGCGGCCGACGGGCCCTCGTGCGCTGGGCACGCCGCTGGGGTCGTCGACCAGCGGCTGGCTATCTTCGGCGGGGTGGAGAGAGAGCGCGGAGGGTACTTCGGCGACGCATTCAGGAGCGGCGTGACCATATTCGACCTGCGCATGATGCGCTGGGACGCAGACTCCTCATCGCGCAGGTCGCCAGGCCCTGCCCCCAGGGCGCGACGGAACCCGGCGCACGCCATCTTCGGTCGGAGCCTCCTCGTCTCTGGCGGCTTCGACGACACCACCCACAGTTGCCTGACGGACACCTGGTGCTACGACGTCCCCGCGGGCGTTTGGCACCAGCTGCCCGACGGCGCCCCAGCGCTGGAGGGGCACATGGCGCTGGTCAGCGGCTTCGACGTTTTCACGCTCGGAGGGCACTCGGCCCCGGGCCGGTTCCCTTCCCGCGCCGTGAGCGTGCACGCCCTCTCCCTGGGCCTCGCCGAGTGCGGCGGTCGGCTCGCCGGGGAAAGCGCGGAGGACGCGGAGGACGGCGGAGAGAGCAGCTCCGAGGGCGAGGGCAGCAGCGACGAGGAGGGCGGGCGGCGGGTGCTGCTCGCCGCGCTCCAAGCGCAGGCGATCCGCCTGCTGCGCGGGCGTCAGGCGGCCGCTGCCGCGGAGGGCTCCGACGAGGTGCCGTAGGGCCGCCCGCACGACGGCCGTCGGAGCCGCCGGTCGGTGGCGCGCAGGACGTGAACAGAGTCACGACCAGGAGTCTTACCGTTTCCGAGAATCTGGCCAGTGAACAGTTGGAAGGGTTGGCAATAGCACGGCTCACCGGAACGGGACAGCAACGGCGCCATAACCAGAACTGGGAAAACAAAAAAAAAAAAACTCCTCCTCCTCCGCCTCCTCCCCCTCCTCCTCCTCCTCCTCCTCCTCCTCCTCCTCCTCCTCCTCCTCCTCCTCCTCCTCCCCCTCCTCCTCCTCCTCCTCCTCCTCCTCCTCCTCCTCCTCCTCCTCCTCCTCCTCCTCCTCCTCCTCCTCCTCCCATGGAATGAGAAGGGGGGGGGGAACATCGACATGGAATCGACGATAAACCGCCGACAGATGGGCCCCCCATGGCGAAACCGCACACTCCTGGGCCAGGTGGGCTGTCGGGCCTTTGTCGGCACCGAATGGGCGTTTTGGGGGTCGATCAGGCGCAGCTCCCCAGAGGTCAAGAACCACGTCCCTGGGACAGACTCTCAGACTCTTCACCCCGAGTTGTTTTTGCTGCGGCCCCGGGACCTGGCAAAAGCTCCTGGAGACCAGAAGCAAAACATATAAACCGTTTGTTGCGCTTTCCCAAAACAGTGCTTGCACTTAGGGGTTTTCGCGTGCGTTTCTCACGTATTGGATGGGTGCCCCGAGGATTCGCAGTGCTCCGCCCTGTGGACGCCCCGCGCTGCCGCCCTTTCGCCGCCTCTGGGAGACCCCCCCCCCCGAGGAGTCGCCATTTCGTTCTGGCCCGTTGCCGCCCTATTGCCAGCCGCTGCCGCCTGTGGGGGGGGGGCCCCGAGGATGCGCACTTGCTCCTCTCGGGGGGCGTAAGACCCCAGAGGGCTCGTTTAGGTACCGTTCGTGCCCCTTTCGGGCCCCGTTCGTGCCCCTTTCGGGCTCATCCAGAGCCCCAGGGGGCTCGTTTAGGTACCGTTTGGGTACCTTTTCGGACCACACTCGCCACCCCCCCATTTATGATCCCCCATTACGCAGCGCCCAACATCGGGGGGACGTAAGACCCGGGTACAGGGGACTCGGAAATCCCCGACGAGGTCGTCAAACAAAAAAATGACGAGGCCGAGCCTGCATTTTGACGAGGCCTCCCGCTGCAGGACATCCCACGAGACTCCTGCTCGTCAAACTCCGAGGCGCGGCCGTCAAAAAACGATGGCGAACCCGAGTCCTGGCAAACCCGGGTCTTACGCTCCCCCGATCTTCGACAGAAGACGACCGCAGAGATGCCTGTGCATCACACAGCTCAGATCTCCACGACGCGACGATGCTAGGTAGGAGGCGGCTGGGGGGCCTGAACTGGCTGGGACCCAGGAAATCGGTCAGGAGGGGCGGATGAGGCCAAATCCGATCAAACCCGGTTCCGGACCCCTCCTGGGGTCCAGATGGTGCAGCGTTCCGTCCCACCGGGCCCACCCTTCGAACCAGCTGGCCGGAACCAGCGCTGGGCCACCTCAGACCCCCCGCCGGCGCCAAGGGTCAAGAGCCCTCACCGCTGGCGTCCCTCGGGCTGTCGTCGAGGTCCCCCGGCAGCGGCGGCTTCTGGCCCCCGAGCAGCGCGGCGCGGCCGACGCCCTCTCCGCGCTCGCCCTGCCCTTCCCCGCAAAGGCAGCAGCTTCAATGGAGCGACGAGGAGAGCTGGGAGAGAGATGGCATCGCGAGCTTGCGCCGCGGCTTACGCAGGCCGCCGGTGAGGCACGCTACTCAAGGGGGCCAAGGACACACACACACACAAACACACACGAATACAAGGATTCCCCATATTTTCGCGTATTTTTCTGGGTTGTTGTACCCCCCCACTTCCCATGTGTTCCCTTATTTTCTTAGGAATCGACGATTCGTTGTGTCTGTGTTGTTTCCCCCCCACTTCCTCATATTTTCCCATATTCCCCCCATATGTTCTGGGTTGTTGTATCCCCCCCCACTTCCCATATTTTCCTTTATTTTCTTGGGAATCGACGATTCATTGTGTCTCTGTTTTTTTGTTTCCCTCCTGAGCTACACAGGAAGCGAGGGCGCTCACGCCCGACCTCACGCGGGCGGGCAGCTCGCGCGCGCATGTTGGCACAGTCTCGGCCCCGTTGTCTTCCGTCGCCCAAATTGGCGCGGGAGTCAAGGACCCAATGTTTCTGGGTTTCGGTATTCCCCCCCCCACTTCCCATGTTTTCCCTTATTCTCTTGGGAACCGACGATGAACTGTGTCTGTGCTTTTTGTTCCCCTCCTGACTTACAATAGGAAGCGAGGGCGCTCGCGCCCGACCTCCTCACGCGGGCAGCTTACCGCGCGCATGTTGGCACGGTGTCGACCCCGTTTCCTTCCGCCGCCCAATTTTGCGCGGGAATCAGGGTGAGGACTGATGCGTCCCTGAACCAAATCTCTGGCGAAGTCACTTTGCGTACAGTCCTCGGCCTGACCTGCGGAGCGATAACTAAGGAACGAAGCCCCTCTGTCTGTTCCAAGGGATAACGCATAAGGAACGATACATAACAAATGACGCATTAGGAACTGTAAATAACGCATGCAAGCCTAAGGAACGACCGAGCCCCTTTTGAAAAGCAAATGTTCCTTATTCAAGCCGCTCGCTGTATCCGCATTGTCTGGGGTGCGGTCGGGGAGTTTGGGACGGCGCGTCGCAGCAGTGGCCGTGGCGACACGCCAAACATGCCCTGCAAGCGGACAACGTGTCGCTCCGCTCTGCGGGGCGGGAGGCTGCGAAAAGCTCGGGAGGTTGACGCTGGGGAATGGAGACGTGGACAGCGTGTCTGGCCGAAGCGTGGTGGGCCAGAAACGGCGGAGCGACGCGCTGAGCCAGAGAGCTCCTGACGGTAGAGCTGGTGCCGGCAGAGCACTGCTCGGTGCCCCCCGATGTGACCTCTGGGAGGAAACCCTGGAGCCGCTCGATCTGGAACGCCTCCTGTCTCAGGAGAGCGGCCCCCCCCCCCCAGGCCCGGCCCCAGGGGGAATGAATGGAGGGAGGGCAGGGCGAGCGGCGAGGAGGGGAGGCGGAAGACGGCAAGGGCGACGGGACGAGGGGGAGGGGAAGAGGGGGATAAGGGAGCCGACGAGGGCGAGAGGACGAGAGACGAGGGGAAAGAGAGAGAGAGAGAGGGCGAAGGGGAGTGGAGGGGGAAAGGACGAGAGGGGGGTGGGCGGAAGCCCACACAGCTGGCGCAATCGCCACCGTGCCCCGAGGCACGAGAGGGAACTGCAGCCTGGGTGCGCGGGAGGCGGAGGTGGGCGTGCTCGGCCCCGCAGCCCGCGGCCTTGTCTCCCTCGGCGCGCCATGTGGCACGTAGCCCCCAATTATCAGCAGGCCCCTTCGGGGCCCCGATGACGATGAAGTCATCGTCATCGTCATCGTCGTCGTCATCAGTATCGTCATCACCATCGCCATCGTCACCGCCGTCGTGGCCGCCGTCGTCAGCGTCATCGTCGTCAGCGTCAGCGTCAGCGTCATCGTCGTCACAGCCCTGGCCTCCGGGGTCCCAGCTGTGTTTCTGGAGGGCCCGGGGGCGCGGTCGGGAAGCCCACGCGCCCCACGTGTCCCCAGATGGCCCCCGGGGGCCGCCGCGGGGGACCCCCAGAGGCCCAGAGAGGACCAACCAGGCACTCCCCAGCGAGACGCGGTCCTGGAGGGCCACGGAGCTCCCTGCCCTCCTGGCAGCCCTGCGCCCCCACCGGGGCCACGAGCCCCCCCACCCCTGCCGTCATTCCCCGCCTCCTCCTCCTCCTCCTCCTCCTCCTCCTCCTCCTCCTCCTCCTCCTCCTCCTCCCCCTCCTCCCCCTCCTCCTTCTCATCCACGCACGGAGGTCTGCTCCGGCGGTCGGAGGTCTGCAGAGGTCCCCTGGCCCCCAAGTGGCCCGAAAAGGAGGCAACAACAGAAAAGCTGTGTCCTCGAGCCTCGATGCTCCGCCTCTGTCCTCGCCCCTTCCCCCCGGGCGGTGGTCCAGATCCGCCACAGACGGCGCTCCTCGACCTTCTCCACCTCCTCCTCGTCCTCCTCCTCCTCCTCCTTCTCCTCCTCCTCCTCCTCCTCCTCCTCCTCCAACTCCTCCTCCCTCTCCTCCTCCTCCTCCCCTCCTCCTCCTCCTCCTCCTCCTCCTCCTGATTATCCTCCTGTTTCTCCTCCAGTTTCTCCTCCTCCTCCTCCGCCTCTTCCTCCTCCTCTTCCTCCTCCTTAATATCTCCCTACTTTGTCTTACGCATGCTGCAAGACGCTCACGCGTGCTGCTTCAGATTATCCTCCTCCTCCTCCTCCTCCTCCTCCTCCTCCACTTCCTCCTCCTCATCATCGTTATCCTCATCCTTCTCATCATCATCATCATCATCATCATCATCATCATCATCATCATCATCATCATCATCATCATCATCATCATCATCATCATCATCATCATCATCATCATCATCACATCCATCATCATCACCATCACCATCATCATCACATCACCATCACCATCATCATCATCAACATCATCATCATCATAATCATCATCAACATCATCACATCGTCATCGTCATAATCATCATCAGCATGATCAGCATCATCATCCTCAACATCATCATCATCATCATCATCATCATCATCATCATCATCAGCATCAGCATCAGCATCAGCATCATCATCATCATCATCATCATCATCATCATCACCATCATCATCATCATCATCATCATCATCATCATCATCATCATCATCATCATCATCATCATCACGCGTACTCATCCCCTTCCTACATCCTCCTTCCCCTCCTCCTCCTCCTCCTCCTCCTCCTCCTCCTCTTCCTCCTGAGTCCGCATTCCCCTCCTCCTCCTCCTCCTCCTCCTCCTCCGCCTTCTCCTCCTCCTCCTCCTCCTCCTCCTCCTACTCCACGCCCTCCTCCTCATCCTTGTCCTCCTGCTCCTCTTCCTGCTCCTCCTAATCCTGCTCTTGCGCGCGCTTGGCGGATGTGGGGGAGGATGACGAGGAGACAGAGGAGGAGGAAGAGGAGGAGGAGGAGGGCCCTGGAGATCTCAGGGGGTCCCCCGAGGCGCCTAGAAGACCTCGGACACCACTAGCACCCGCCACCCCCTCCCCAAAAAACCATAACAAACATGCGTACAGGGTCTACAGCATCCGGTCCTCCTCTGCTTCTCCTCCGCCCCCCATTTGTGCTCTGCGCCTTGCCCCATCCAACTTCGAAGGAAGAACTGCCACCGTGCACCCCCGTGGAATCACAGCTCGGACCAGAGCATGCTGCACGAACATAGTCAGGTTGGCATGCTGTCCTCCGAGCGGCACGGCCAGACCGCGCCCGCCACGGGGCCCGTGCTACAAAATGCTCAGAGGCGCGCGCAACCCCTGCGGAAACGACCGACACCTAAGATTAGGTCGGGCCTGTCCCCCTACAAGGGGATTTCGGACGAAAACTTAAAAATACCCCAGAAATACTCTAAAATGATCAAAAAATCATCAACAAATAGTCCCCAGACTATTTTTTCATTATTTTTTCAATATTCCTCCTGTAAAAAGACAGGCCCGACTTAAATCTAAGAAACAGAAACTCCGCATCGGGGCCCCACGCTGCAACACAGCGTGATGCCCACCACCGGCTTGCAACGCCAACGCGCAGGCGCCGGAAGGCTGGCGAAGGGCGCGTGCCTGACGACGCCAAGCAACAGGTGGCCAACGACAGGTCGAAAATGCAGGAGCTGGCCCTGGCAAGCAAAGCGTGCGCGCGAGTCTAAGGCAAGTTAGTCGCGTGACGACCCCGGCGATGACTTCTGACTCCGCGTGGATCGTTCAATCTGCAACGATCAAAGGCCTCCCGATCGCCAGATTGTTCCATATAAGCCGTTTCAGTATAAACAGAACAACACCGACGCGTTCTCCTCAAACGAGCTCCGGACAGCGACCAATAATATAAAGAATGCGGAGGAAGTTGGGCTGGATGACATGCCTGTGGAAGTTTGGAAAGTTGTTGCTGAAGACACGCATGCTTGTGGAGCGCTTCTACACGTATGCCAAGCATGTTGGGAGACGAAAAATATACCACCCAAGTGGAGGCGAGCGAATGTGGTGTTGCTGGTCAAAAAAAGGGACGCTACGCTACCAAGTAACTACAAGCCGATATCCCCGTTGGCAGCTACACAGCGACTCCTCGATGGCGGGTGCGAACAAAAAGAATGCGGGAATGTCAGGTCGGTTTACGCCCAAGACGTGACACTTCAGACGCTTTGATGCTTGTCCGGAGGATGGTGGATGCAGCTCATGTGAACCACCGGGGAGGCTTCTTGTCTATACTATCAGACTGTGCGAAGGTTGTCGGCAGCCTGAGGCCCGACAGCATGCGCATGACCTTGGAACAGTTTGGACCTGCCCTCACAACATGTGATCCTGGTCCGCGGAATATGCGCAGAGCTGCGCTTCACTATAGTCGACCATTGTCGGACTTCTTCGGAGAGGAAACAATCTGCAGATATCGCACAATGTTGCCCGCTGAGCCCCTACTTGTTCATCGCTGTCCAAGCTGTGATGTTGCACGACGCCCTGGACACGTTGGAGCTACAATCAGAGCCGGAGTGTGTCGTCACCAGAGACTGTTTCTACGTGGATGATACTCTGTTGGCGTCGCAACATCCCGGGAATCACCAACTTATGCTTGGATCCAATGTTCGGAAGGTCACAGATATGGTATGGAACTCAAGTGGGATAAGACGTTGCACATGAATATTCCTGCAACAGGGGACACACGGAGACCAACGGGAGACATCATCAAATCCGCATGGGAGGCAGTTTATCTGGGTGGGCTGATATCCTGCGACGACAAAGCTGGGAATGAGTAGTCTCGGAGGCTGGGCGAAGGAGCGAGTATACTCAAGCAGCTGCACAAGG
>CAUYUJ010016874.1:22500-37500 GCA_963575745.1 Prorocentrum cordatum | reverse complement strand
GCGGTGTCCCCATGCGTCCCCGCCACCCATTTCGGCACACCCCTTCACGTTTCGTGGCCCCATTGGCAGCTCCACCTGAGGCCTCAGTAGCTGTGTCCACATGCCGCCACCCCCATCACTTTGCCACACCATTCACACGCTTCGTGGCCCCATAGGGAACTCCACCGCAAGCTCCAATGGCTGCGTTCGCATGCCGCCACCTCCTTAACTTTCACACACCCTCACACGTTTCGTGACTCCAAAGGAAGCTCCACCGAAGGCCCCAGTGGCTGCGCCCGCATGCGCCCCCCCCTCACTTTGGCACATCCCTCACATTTTCCATGGCCCCATAGGGAGCGCCACCGAAGGCCCCAATGGCACGATTCAGATATGGCTTCCCGCCCACCGCATGTCCATTCGGCAAAACCATCACACGCTTCGAAGCTCCGTCGGGAGCTCCACCGAAGGCCCCAGCGGCAGGGTATGCATGCAGCTCCCCGCCCACCGCATGTCAATTCCAGAACGCCCCTGACATGTTTTGTGGCCCTACTGGGGGCTCCACCGAAGGCCCCAGTGGCAGGGTATGCATGCGATTCCCCGCCCACCGCCTGTCCATTTAAGCACACCTCTCACACGTTTCGAGGACCCCTATAGGGGGCTCCACCGAAGGCCCCAGCGGCAGGATTCCCATGCGGCTCCCCGCCCACCGCGTTTCCCCTTCGGCACACCCCTTGAACGTTTCGTGGCCCCATAGAGATCCCCACCCAGGCCCCAGTGGCAGGTTCACATGCGGCTCCCCGCACACCCTCCTTGGGAGCTCCACCGAAGGCCCAACAGGCAGGGTTCGCGGCCAGTTTGACACACCCTCCACACGCTTCCGCGGCCCGATACCCCGCCCTCCCCAGGCGCACGCCTGAACGGTCGACGGGCCAGACAGGGCCGAAGCGAAGCGGAAGCCGAAGATCTGGAAACTATTGCGTCAATTCTTCCCCCCACAGTCTGGAATGAATCGCCATCTCACACCTTCTCCTCCAAAAGCCTCGAACCACTGCCAGGGACCATCCGCAGTCGGTTTCTTGACAGGCCCGAGGCCCGGCGGCAAAGGCCTCCAGGAGCCGCACGTGGCGACAAACCTCCCGCCGTGCCTTGCTCCATGCCGCCGAGGGGGATGGGGTCGGCACCTCTCGGGGAGGAGACGTAAGACTTGGCCACGGGGGACTCGGGTTGGCCTGACGGGGCCATCATGAAAAATGACGAGGCCCGATCTGGAATGTGGTGCGAGCTCCCGCTGCAGACAACCCACGAAAACTGGACCGTCAGAAAATCCAGGACGCGCTCGTCAGAACCCGAGTTCTGGCTTACTCGAGTCTCACGTTTGCCCGAACCTTCCCAGAGATCCGAAATGCGGGGTCCCCAGCAGTTTCGACCCATTCCCCAGGACCAGTTCTTCATCCTGAGTCGTTTTTGACGGTCCCGGGGCCCGGCGAGGGCCCCCAGAGGCCAAAAACTTAGAGAAACCTCCGTCTTGACTGTTTCACTACACGTCGTTCATTTCTAATCGTGCTCATTTCTAATTGTGCTCGTCTCTACTCGTTCCTGGCCCCCTAAGTGGCCAGGAAGAGGCCCAGGGTAGAACACTCAGAAATGAAAGGATCTCTGCCCCCCCAAAATCAAAGAAGACTTCTCGAAGAATTAGACCTGAACAGTGTGTACGTTGGATCTCTGGGCCCCCTAGATGGGGTCGGAGCAGATGGGGTCGGAGGATCGGGCCGCATCGCCGATACATCGTCGATGTATCGGCGATACATCGGCGATACATCGGCGACGTCGGCGATGCACTGGCGACGCGGGCGTGGAGACCATCTGGCTCCACAGCGAGCCGCATCGCTGATGCATCGCCGATGCCTCGGCGATGCGGCGTGATCCTCCGACCCCATCTACTCGGACCCCATCTAGGAAGACTATTTTTCGACGAAACATGACAAATACCCCCAAAAATGCTCCAAAAAGGCAACACAAATGCTCAAATAATAGTCCCCAGACTATGTTTTGATTATTTTTGGACTGTTTTGGGGGTATTCTTTATTTTTCGTCCAATATCCTCCTGTAGGGGGACAGGCCCGACTTAAGTGTACGTTGGATCTCTAGAGGCCCCTGCCCTCGGCGCCCACGCGGAGCGCCGGCGGAGCCCGCCCAAAGCGGAGCGCGCGGGGCGGCCGCCGGCGCCTCAGCTTCAGCCGCCGGCGCGCCGCGTGGGTGAGGCCCCGGGGGCGGCCGGCGCGGGCAGCGCCGAGGGCGGCCTCGGGGCGGGCCGCGGGCCGACGTGGTGCCTGTTCATACGAGATTGGGAGCTCGGCGCGCGCTGAGCTGCCGCATCGAAGTGTGAAGAAAAACGTAGGAGAGACATGTCATTAGACTGATACTGGGAAGGAGGAGGAGACTAAGGCTTCGGGAGGAGGAGGAGGTTCAGGGCGGGCATGGGGCGCAGGCCCCCCCCTACCCCCCACTGGAGCCAGCAGGAAACAACAAAAAACGGCGGAGGGTCTTCTGCGAGTCTTTCACATCCTGCGGCCCCAGAGATCCAAGGCACTGAAAAAGCAAGACGGGGGGGGGTCCTCGGTTTTTGGCCTCTCGGGGCCCTCGCCAGGCTTCGGGACCGTCAAAAAAACGACTCGGGATGAAAAACCGGTCCCGGGGAAAGAGTCGAGACTGCTGGGGACCCCGCATTGAAAAAATCACGCCATCGGATCTCTGGGACCTCGTCTTGAAAAGGCAGCGCCCCGCGTGCCTTCTTTTCTCCCTTCCTCTGCCCCATCTCCTCCCTCCAAGCCTTGCCTCTGCCCAACGCATCAGCCAACCAGTTCGGCACACCCTTCGCACGCTTCGTGGCCCCAAGGGGAGCTCCAACGAAGGCCCCAGTGGCGGTGTCCGCACGCGTCCCCGCCACCCATTTCGGCACACCCATCGTCTCGTGCCCCACCCATGGCCCTAGTGGCGGTGTCCACGTGCGTGCCCGCCACCTATTGGGCACACCCATCACACGTTTCGTGCCCCATTGAGAGCTCGACCCAAATGCCCCAGTGGCAGAGTCCACATGCGCCCCCGCCACCCATCTCGGCACATTCATCACACGCTTCGTTGCTCCATGGGGAACTCCACCGAACACCCCAGTGGCGGTGTCCACATGCGTCACCGCCACCTAGTGGGAATACCCATCACACGTTTCGTGCCCCACCCCAGGCCCTAGTAGCGGTGTCCACATGCGTCACCGCCACCCATTGGGCACACCCATCACACGTTTCGTTGTCCCATGGAGAGCTCCACCGAAGGCCCCAGTAGCGGTGTCCACATGCGTCACCGCCACCCATTTCGGCACACGCATCTCACGTCTCGTGGCCCCATAGGGAGCTCCACCGAAGGCCCCAGTGGCGGTGTTCACGTGCGTCCCCGCCACCCATGTCGGCACACCCCTCACACGTTTTGTGGCCCCATGGGAAGCTCCACCGAAGGCCCCAGTGGCGGTGTTCACATGCGTCCCGCCACCCATCTCGACCCACCCCTGACACGTTCCGTGGCCGCATAGGGAGCTCCACCGAAGACCCCAGTGGCGGTGTCCACATGCGTCCCCGCCACCTATTCGGCACACCCATCACACGATTCGTGGCCCCATGGGGGGCTCCACCCAAGGCCCCAGTGGCGGCGTCCACATGCGTCCCCGCCACCCATTTCTGCAAACTCCTCACACGTTTCGTGGCTCCATGGGGAGCTCTACCGAAGGCCCAATGGTGGTGTTCGCATGTGTCCCCGCCACCCATTCCGGTACACCCCTCATACGTTTCGTGGCCCCACAAGGAGCTCCACCCAAGGCGTCAGTGCTGGTGTCCACACGCGTCCCGCCACCCATGTCGGCACGCCCCTCACACTCTTCGTGGCTCCGTAGGGAGCTCCACCGAAGACGATCCTCACAGCTGCGTTGCTCACAACTGCATCGTCAAAAACGACTTGGAATGAAAAACTGGTCCCAGGGAAGCGGTCGGGAGGTCGTGTGCCCGTGTCTCGAGAAAATCGGAACGTCGGACGTCTGGGCTCAGAGCCCTGAGATTTTGGCATCTCAATTTTTTCGAGCCGGGCATGTTCGCCCTGCTCGGGCCCAGGGGCCCTCACAGATCGATCCGGCTCGAGGAATGGCGCAGAACAATTGGGTCTAGGGATATGGGTGTGATTTGTAGCCATGTCTTAATTTGTTCGCGACGTCGGATCTCACGGAGGGGGGGAGAAGAAGAGAACGAATATCCCACCGATTGATTCCACACGCGGCGCGTAAGCGAAGCTGTGTGAGACAAGCGGGACAAACAGGTGCGACCCCCGAAGAAGTGCGAAGCTTTGGCCACGTCCGCAGGGCGGAAAGTGCGGGCTGTGCAAACATGGAGGGCTCTGCGTTACCTTCACTTTCAGGGGGCCCTCGCTGGGCCCCACGACCGGCAAGAACTACTCAGGATGAAAGCCGGGGAGTGGGACAAGATCTCTGGAGTCCACGCAGTAATACAAAACGAGAAAATTATGGAATCGGGGGTTGGGGCTGCGGCTGCGGCTCCTGCGGACTGCTGCTTGGGCGGCCGCGGTCCGGAAACGTTTGCTTGGCGTGTCGCGGCGACGGCCTCGGCAACCCGCTGTGCCTTGCAAGCGGATGCTCCAGATTTCGTAATAAAGGGAGGGGGGTCTCATTTCGGGGGGGGTCTCTTCCAGGCTATCTTGGAGGGCCTGGGGGGTCTGGGGACGGTGTTCTGGAGGGTTCTCCCACGGGGGAGGTCTGAAATGGCTTGTCTTGGGGGGTCCAGACCCTCTCCCTTTGATTACGAAATCTGGAGTAGCGTCTCGCTCCGCTCCGCGGGGCGGGAGGCCAGGAAAAGCTCGGGACGCTGCCGCCCGGGGAAGGGGACGTGGACGGCGTGTCGCGCCGAAGCGTGGTGGGCCAGATCCGGCGGAGCGGCACGCCACGCGCAGAGTTCCTGACCGTGCGTGCACGGCCACCACGCCCGCCATGGGCTGCGTACCAGTGCCGGTGCCGCTGCTACTGCTGCCACTCGCCTGCGTCGTAGTCGTCCTCGCTGTGGGCGGCGTAGCCGTACTCGTACTCCTCCTCCTCCTCCTCCTCCTCCTCCTCCTCCTCCTCCTCCTCATCATCATCATCAGCATCATCATCATCATCATCGTCGTGCTCCTCCTCTGATGCCATGAGCTAATCCTCCTGTTGTTCCGTCCCCTCCACCTTGTGGCCATCGTCGTCGATGTCGTGGTCCTCCTCGTCCTACCCTACCCTACCACCTCCTCCTCCTCCTCATGATCTTCTTTATCTGGCCTCCTCCTATTCTCTCGACTCCTCATGCTCCTCATCCTCCTCCCCCTCGTCCTCCTCCTACCGCTCCTCCTCTTCCTTCTCTTCCTCCTCATCCTCATCCTCCCCATATGAATCCTCCTCCTCGTCCTTTTCCTTCCTCCTCCTTCTCCTCCTCCTCATCATCATGGTCTATCTCGTTCGTATCGTCCCTCCCCTCCTGATGCGTGGCCGAAGTATCCTCCCGCTTCTCGCCCCCCTCGTTTTTCTCCTCCTCCTCCTCCTCCTCCTCCTCCTCTTCCTTCCGCCTCTTCCTTCCGCCTCCTCCTTATCCTCCTCCTTATCCTCCTCCTCCACCTGCTCCTGCTCCTGCTCGTTCTCCTCCTCCTCCTCCTCCTCCTCCTCCTCCTCCTCCTCCTCCTCCTCCTCCTAGTCATCATCTTCGTCACCATCATCATCCCCTT
The DNA here is from genome assembly GCA_963575745.1 of Prorocentrum cordatum. Taxonomy (NCBI): domain Eukaryota; class Dinophyceae; order Prorocentrales; family Prorocentraceae; genus Prorocentrum; species Prorocentrum cordatum. The sequence goes on along the minus strand of CAUYUJ010016874.1, from coordinate 31,722 downwards.
TCGCCACCAACTCCTCCTTTCTCATCCTTCCCTCCTCACCATCATCACCATCACCATCACCATCACCATCACCATCACCATCACCACCATCATCATCATCATCATCATCATCATCATCATCATCATCATCATCATCATCATCATCATCATCGTCCTCCTCCTCCTCATCATCATCATCACATTCCTCTTCTCTCCGTTCTGTTCGCGTCTCTCTGTTCTCTCTTAGCAGGCGCAACATACATCAAAGCCTTTGATTCAAAGAGAGACCGAACGGTGGGCCACGCTGGATCAAAACTCGGGTCAGAACCTGAGTCCCAGGCCGCCGTTCGGAAGGATCGGGGCACCCCCGGAACGCCCTCGGCGTGGCGTAACCACTGGGGCCATAAAAGGCCCCAGTGGCACAAGGCCACAAACGCCCCAGAACCAACGAACACGCCAGAAAAGCTCGAACCTCGAAAACCGTGAAGACCTCGAACTTCGAACTCCACCCTGGTTTTCGGGCCATCATACCGCCTCTGACTCCCGTTCCGGCGTCCTCTGTCTGCTTCTCCGATTTCAAACTGTGTTGGAAATTCTCCCAAACCAAACGATGCAAGACAGGAGAGCGGAAATTGAGCCTCGGAAAAGTCAGGCGGATACTTCGCAAAGATCTGGCAGAAACAGCGACGGCCAAGTAGGGCGGCAATCGGCATCTAAAGAAACTGAAGAGTACCTAGTGCGGGACCTGCCGCCCTACTTGCTAAATCGCTCAGATGAAGACAGCGCAAGCCACCCTCACCTGTCAGAACCGATGGCCGTTCCAGAGTCCGGAGCCGCGGTCGGCTCTTCCAAGTGAATTGCGGCAGTCGTTTTTGAGAGGTCTGGCGGTCGCGCCCCACACCCCCACCTGCAAGAACCGACCGCTGCTGAGAAATCCGAATCATGGGCTTGGGCTGTTGGTACATGTGAGGGCGCCCTCCGCTGCTGTGGCTCAAGCGCGGCGGATCCGGAGTCAAAGTGCTCCCCCTACTGGGATGGACGCGGGGGGTGCTAAGGGGATAGGCGGGTTCTCAGTGGATTCCCAAATGGGATCTATCTGGCCTAACCTAGCTCATTAGTGGGTTGCCAATGCCCTAAGTGGCCTGGGGGGGATAGCGATCCAGGCTAAGTGGGCTCCGCCCACTTAGCAGAGTTGTCTAATCCCCCTGAGCCACTTGGGGCATGTGTAACCCACTTATAAGCTGGGTTAGGCCAGGTATTACACATTTGGCGTCCACTGATAACCCCCCTAATTATCCCCTTGGCCCCCCCCCCGCCCATGCCAATATCGTCGGGCATCTGGTTTTCGGGACATAACCTGGGTCTCCAGCGGCCGTTTGGGAGGATCCGGGCACCCGCGGAACGCGCTCGTCGTGGCGGAGCTGCTGGAAAGCGCCCCGAGAACGGGAAGCCGTCCAGAACCAACGAAAATGCCCGAAAAGCTCGACAACCTCGAACCTCGAAAACTTCGAACCTCGAAAACCTCGAACCTCGAAAGCCTCAAAATCTTGAAAACCTCCCACGGGGCAAGACCCTCACTGAGATTGGGACGCCCGAAATGGGCACAGACAAAATGGGTACGATGCCCAACCACACATGTTCCCCAAACCGACAACAGCCCCTGTTGGGCAGGCGCCCTTCTGTCTCAAATGGACAAGGCCCGCGGCAACATGACAGCAAGTACGGTTAAGAGATGGACAAGAACTGCTGTCGTAAGTCCCTGAGGGGCCTGCATCTCTGCCCCACACAAGGGGGCCGTGGTAGTCCAGGCGAGGCAGTTTGAAGGCAGACGTTTACTCCACGCTGGCGGCGCGATCGCTTCGGCAAGCAGCTCACCGCGAGGTCAAGAGCTGCTTGGGCAGCGCTTCCCCCCTCGCAACGCAAGGACCCCATCGACAGTGAGATTATCGTTCTGCTGCTCGGGCAAGGCTCTCGGCTGGCAGCTTGACATGACTCGGCGACCCCGAAGGGTGCGACTTGCAAAGGGTGCGACTAGCACCCGCCACCCCGGCGGGCGCCCCTGGGGGGCGGGGGCGGGCACATCGACGGAGCTCTCCGCCGCGCCCTGGGGCGGCCCGACGAGGCCACAGTGCTGGGCTCCCCAGGGCGGAGCCGCTTGCAAAGCACACCCCGGCGCAACCCCGGACCCCCTGACGCGAGGGGGTCCGGGACAATACCCTTTGCAGTCGCTGGCCGATGCCCACCAACCTGCGGTCGGCCTTCGCCCCGATCTCGGCGGCGACCCCGGGGGGGGCAGTGAGAAGGGGCGGGCGTTCTCAGAAGGCTGGGGGGCCCCCTGGCCTCCTGAGAAGTCCCTTAGGCCTTTCCCGAAGACACAAAGAAGACCTCTCAGAAGGCCCGCAAGGCTTCTGAGAAGCCCCGCCGACTTTTGAGAGGGCCTTTTCCTTCTCGGACGCCTGGTGGTTTTGGGGTCATACCTCTCGGCTTACCAGGACGATCCAGGCACCCCCGGAACGCCCTCGGCGAGGCGCAGCCGCTGGAGCGCACTCCGAGGCTGGAAAACCGCCGAGCACGCCCGAAGTCGGCGGTGGATAAACCTCCCTTTAGTAAACCTCCCCTTGGTAAAAACGGCCTGGGGCCGAAACCGACGGGCCTAGACCCGCAAAAGTGACGGCCGCGACGCCCTCTCGCGAACCGAGAACGGCCAATTCCTCAATCGACGTGTCAGGGCAGGAGGTCTGTCAACCTCCGGCGAAGGCTTCGAGCCCCGAGCCCGAAGCTTCCCCCTTCGCACTGCCCCCCCTCGCTCGCCGCCGCCCTGCCCGTGGGGGGTCCAACTGCGACGCGGGCCAGGGCCGTGCCCCATACTTCGACTTGTTGATGCCACGACAATGGACACTCCAGATTTCGTAAAAAAGGGAGGGGGTCACAACCCTCCCAGACGAGAAGTTTAAGACCCCCCAGACTATCCATTAAAGGGCGGCCCTTTGCCCAGACCCCCCCCGAACCCTCCAAGACGGCTCAAATTAGACCCCCCCCCGAATGTGACCCCCCCCACTTTGTTATGGAATCCGGAGCACCCTAACAGTCCTATCATTGAACCTAACATGTGTTCAAAATGTCGGAAATCGTGCTCAACATGTTTCAAACATGGCTCTTACATATTCAAAACATGTTTCACACATGTGTTAGACATCTCGAAATGATTTGGCAACATGCTTCCTCTCCATGCATCGTCCTCCACAACCATAGACCGTCGGAGGCAGGGCTGATGATGCGACGCGCGGTTTCGCAGGGTGCGTGCTCGATGATGGCTTGAAGGATCCAGCAAAAAGAGAAGAGACCCCGTCGCCAAAGTGGCGTCCCTCCAGGCCGCCCCCACCCTGCGGGAAGAAGGAGCCCCGAAGGACGCCCTCCAGCAGTCCATGGAGCTCGGGCAGCGCGCCCTATTGCGGGCGCGGGCGCCCCTGCGGGCGGAGACGGGGGACGCGGAGGGCCACGGAGGCAGGCCACCGACCCGGACGTCCGACGTCTCGATTTTTTGCGGTCGAGGCCATCCCGACCGCCTCCCCGGGACCCGCTCCTCCTCCTCCTCCTCCTCCTCCTCCTCCTCCTCCTCCTCCTCCTCCTCCTCCTCCTCCTCCTCCTCCTCCTCCTCCTCCTCCTCCTCCTCCTCCTCCTCCTCCTCCTCCTCCTCTCGTTGACGTCCCCGAGGCCCGGGTGCAGGCCCCGGAGAGGCCAAGACCTGCGCAGCACCTCCGCCTCTGGAGATGGGGCCCTCTTCGTGTGCCTGACAGTTCTGCCCAGGTCGGAGCTCTCTGCCCTGCCCGCGCCACGGCCACGATGCTCGCGGTTGCCCCACGCAAAGCATCATTGCACCGGCCCTGCAGACGTGCTGCAGCGGATCTCTGCGCGGATTTCTCCCAGCTCAGCACCCCGACACGGCAAGCGAACAACGAAGTGAGTCTCGCGTGGATGTCTGTTGGTCTTCACTCCGGGCCAACAGACATCCGCACGAAACTCACCTCGAGATCCGGGACGAGATTCTCCAGTTCCCTACGGGCCCACCCTGTCGCTTCCCAAACGGAAGCCGCTCTGCGATGTTGGCGCCACGCCAAAAAAAACTGTTAAAAAAGCCTCCCGCTCGCGTCGCAGCCTCCGCGGCCTCCTCCTCCTCCTCCTCCTCCTCCTCCTCCTCCTCCTCGTCCTCCTCCTCCTCGAGGAGGCCCGAGGCCCCGGGGAGGCTCCCGCGGCACGAAGCGGGTGGGAAGGCCCTTGGCCCAGCCGGGCCCCTCGCTCACCGCCGCCGGAGCGGCAGGTCCGCCGTCGCCGGGGCCGTGCCCCGCGGGGCGCGGGGCGGCGCGCCGCGCACACTCCTCCTCCTCCTCCTCCTCCTCCTCCTCCTCCTCCTCCTCCTCCTCCTCCTCCTCCTCCTCCTCCTCCTCCTCCTCCTCCTCCCCCTCCTCCTCCTCCTCCTTCCTCCTCCTCCTCCTCCTCCTCCTCCTTACCCCTCCTCCTCCCCCTCCTCCTCCTCCTCCTCCTCCCTCCTCCTCCTCCTCCTCCTCCTCCTCCTCCTCCTCCTCCCCCCCTCCTCCTCCCTCCTCCTCCTCCTCCTCCCTCCTCCTCCTCCTCCTCCCTCCCTCCCTCCCTCCCTCCCTCCCTCCCTCCCTCCCTGGGACGCGCAGAGACATAGTGGTACGATGTGTCCTCCGCGGAGGCGCGCGTCCGACCCGAGCATCCAGTGAGAGGGAGGCCTCCTGGAGGGGGTCGGAGCAGATGGGGTCGGAGGATCGCGCCGCATCGACGACACATCGGTCGGCGATGCATCGGCGATGCATCGGCGATGCACTGGCGATGCATCGTCGACGTGGGCGATGCATCGGCGACGCCGGCGCGGAGAAAATCGGGCTCCACATCTAGCCGCATCGGCGATGCATCGGCGATGCAGCGCGATCCTCCGACCCCATCTTCTCCGACCCCATCTGGGAGGCCTGAACTAGCACACCCCTCTCGCAGTGGATCGCTTCCCGAGCGGTGTGGCCAGAGAGCGCCCGCCACGACGCACATACTATGCAAGATTTCTCGGTGCGCGCGCGCGGCGCCCGGGGGGGCGACGCACACACATCAAGGGGCTCAAGACCACACAAATAAATACACACAAATAACAAGATTCCCCATCTGTTCCCATACCCTCTGGGCTTTTCTGTCTTACCCCCCACTTCCCATAGCTTGCCATGTCTTCCTGGGGGTCGACGATGAATTGTGCGTGTGTGTGACTACCTACCAGACCACCCCAACCCAACCCGAAGACCCGAATTTGACCCGAATTTCGGGTTGGGGGGGGTACGGATACCATGTGTTTTCTCAACGTTCCCCGACCCCCCCCCCACTGGAAATCGAGGACAAATTTGGGCCTTCGGGTTGGGTTGGGGTGGTTTGGTGCGTGTGTGTGTAGCGGGTCGGGGTGACCGCCGACTCGGAGCGGCGCCTCCGACTGCAGCCCGCCGCTCGCGGAGGACGCCGGGCGCGGCACCGGCGGGAGGCTCCTCCGCTCTCCCGCGCGCGCGCGCCGCGCCCGCGGCGGCCGACGGCTGCGGGAGCGACGACGGCCGCGGCGACGGCGACGTCGACGGCGACGGCGACGTCGACGTCAACGTGGGCGGCGACGACGACGACGAAGACGACGACATCGACGACGGCAGCGGCCGCGGCGACGACGACGGCATCGACGCCCGCCCTCCTCCTTGCCCTCCTGCTCCAACCTACCTTGTCCTCCTGCGTCTCCCGCACCTGCCAGCTACCTGCCTTGTCCTGCAACTCCCCCGCCTGCCTTGTCCTCCTCCTCCTTCCGCCTCCCCCCCTATCACTTCCCCTCCACTCCCCTAGGTTGGCGTCATGACGACCCCAGCGTTGGCTTTTGACACGGCGTGGATCGTTCAACCCTGAACGGTCAGCGGCTTGTCGATCGCTAGATCATGCAATATTGGCCGATTCTGGGACACTGGCGGCGTTCAACCTTGAACGCTCGAGCTGGGGTCGTCGCCACGTCGACACGACACGGGCCTACCGTACTTTCCTCCTCCTCCTCCTCCTCCTCCTCCTCCTCCTCCTCCTCCTCCTCCTCCTCCTCCTCCGCCTCCTCCTCCTCCTCCTCTCCTCCTCCTCCTCCCCCCTCCTCCCTCCTCCTCCTCCTCCTCCTCCTCCCTCCTCTCTCCCCTCCTCCTCCTCCTCCTCCTCCTCCTCCTCCTCCTCCTCCTCCTCCTCCTCCTCCTCCTCCTCCTCCTCCTCCTCCTCCTCCTTTATGTCCTCGTAACCATCGAGATCGGCACACGGAGCCTGGAATTCTCATGGGGCGCGTTCTGACCAGACTTTCGAGAGGAAGGCAACCGAGGCCACGAGAAGCCTCTCCCTTCAGGCCCCTATGGGCCCAAGAAGGCCCCAACAACACAAAAACGCGCGGAGGCACGGATCCTCTGCATTCGATGCAGGCCGGGCGTGCCCTCCCACAGGGGGGGCTTGAGCGATTGCTTTTTTTGCAGAATACTCCGAAATGGTCGAAACTAGTCGAACAAATGTCCCTGGATCGTTCTTTGACGATGCTTTAACATTCATCCGGCCCGCCTTAACATGAGATGGCTCCTGCCATGAATCGATCCAAACAGTGATTTTTCGTTTTGGTTTCGGTTTCCATCGTTTTGACTTCAAGCCGCCTTTCCCGCAGAACGAAGTCGAAACGAAAGCGGCCCAAGTCGCCCAAACACCGTTTAGGTCCGCCCCTGCTGGTTCCTGCAGGCGGGCGGGCGGAAATACTGTTGCGCTGCACCTGGCCAGTCTGCCTGCCGGCAGGCGGCTGTCGCGTGTTCTTACGGGATGCCCCGCGGGGGGCAGGCCTCATCTCCATGCCGAACGTGCGAACGAGACACGTCGGAGCATGACGCCCCGTGTGGTTGCAGTCCGGTTGAGACTCGTGACTGGGGCTAGTCAGCCAAAGAGCGCCATCCTCGGAGGCGAGTGATGGCATGTTTCATCACCTCTCCCCCGCGCGTGCCCGAAGCGGCTCCCCTTTGCATGCAGAAGTACAGGATTGACAACGGCCTCTTGGATCCTCATCCCCTTGCACCCCCATATGGCCAACACCCCCTCCCGACACCCTCTGCTCGCAACCTTTTGGGGTCCCTGCCGGGGTCCCGCGCCGGGCCGTGACGTCGATGGCGCAGGCCGTGGGCGAGACCGAGTTGGGTTCTGCGGCGGCGGCGCGAACGACGAGACGGAGGAGGAAGAGGAAGTGAGAGCGAAAGCGTGGGGATGTGGGGAGAAGCGGGGGGGGGACGAGTTTCGACATATCCCACGTAGTGATCGAGACGAAACCACGAGCGACGCTGCTGCTCAGGCTTGCTGGGCTGCTTGGGCCATGTACCAGCCTCTAGTCTGGTGAGATACGGACAAGAGCTGTCGCTTAGCGTGTCGCGGCGGCGGCCCTGGTGGCACGCCATACCTTGCGGGGGGATGGCGCGTCGCTCCGCTACGCGGGGCGGGAGGCGGGGAAGAGCTCGAGACGTTGACGCTTGGGGACTCGGACGCAGATAGCGTGTCGCGCTGAAGCGCGGTGGGCCAGAGCCGACGGCGCGACACGCCAAGCAGAAATTCCCGGCCGCACCGAGCTCCCGGGGGGAGGAAAATTCGCCGGCCCAACGGGCCAGAGGCGTGCTGAGATCTCCGGTAACTGCTTAACAATATTTCTAGTTCGCGCGCGCGGAGCGGCCCCTGGGGGGCCCCGGACGAAAAGTACCCCGGCCGATCCCCGGCTGACCCCCGGGCGATCCCCAGGGGGGAGGCAATTTTTCGCCACCCCTCACGAGGATCGTGGCCTGCGAGGGGGGGGCTGCCAACGACTACCCCACATCCCGCCCCAAGGGGCCCCCAAGAGCCCCCCAAGAGGCCCCAGGGGAGCCCAATACGCCGCCAAGGAGCCCCAAGACGCTCCCAAGAAGCCCCCAAGCAAGACGGCCCCAAGAGGCCCCAAATAGTGCTCCAGGGCCGGCGGAATGAGCGAAATTGAATAATTAAAACCACACGCAAGAACGACCCTGGGATTAGAGTGACATTTGGTCGCTGGCTTTTTGGCGGCCGCGGGGGGCCAAACACGAGCACGCAAAACGCTACTGCCGCATCGCGTTCGGCCGTCGGGGGACCCCACTGGGCCCGCACAAAAAAAGTCACTCCGGCGAAAGGCCACTCTGACCCAGACGCGCGATGTCCTGATCTGTTCTATACGGATTCCCCGGAAGTCCCGACCCTTTCCACGGAACCGGCGTTTCATCCTGGATCGTTTTGTGACGGAGCCCGGGGCCCGGTAAGGACCCCTGGAGGCCGAAAATCGCCGAAAACCTCCCGCCCTGATTTTTGCCACGACGCGAGCATGTCTGGGACTGGCTTTTCATTCTGAACTGTCTTTGACGGCCCCGGGGCCCGGCCAGGACCCCTGGAGGCCGAGAACGGCCGAGAAAACCTCCCGTCCTGATTCGATGTTGCCACGACGCGAGCATGTCTTGGCACGTGTAGTCGAGGAAGGGATGAGGGGGGGAGGCGCAGCGGGTCGGTGACCGGCGGGGAGGGGGGAACGAGCGGTCGGCAGCTCGCACAAGGGGGGGGGGAACGGGCTCTTATAGAAGGAGGCTGCCTCCTAGAAGGCGCCCGCATCACATCTACAGAGAAGGCCCGCGCCTTCTACGCAGCAGGGGGGGCTCCTAAGTTCTCAGACCCAGACCTCCAACGTAATCAAAAAATCAAGACGGAGGTTTTTCTCGATTTTCGGTCTCTAGCGGCCCTCGCCGGGCCCCGGGACCGTCAAAAAACCACTCAGGATGAAAGACCGGTCCCAGGGAAAGGGTCGAGACTGCCGGGGACCCCGTATTGAAAAAATCACGACGTCGGATCTCTGGGGAAGCCTCCCTCCGCTTACCCCCCAACACCTTCTGGGAGTCGCCGTCCTTGGAACTGGGGCGTAAATCGGGTGGCAGATGTCGTTTCGAGCGAAATCTTGGTCCGCGACCGATGCGCAAACGAGTGCCATCCGCGCGTGGCCGAGGCAAGACGAGCAGCGGAGCCTGCGCGGGCCAGAGGGGCGGGAGCAGGAGCGGCGGAAGGGGGCGGGGGGGCGGAGGGGGGCGGGGGGGGGGGGCGGGGCGGAGGGGCACGATCGAGGAGACACAGCCAACCCGTAATCCCTTCGGACCTGGGACA
>CAUYUJ010016874.1:0-17500 GCA_963575745.1 Prorocentrum cordatum | reverse complement strand
GAGTGTGGGGACAAATTAGCAAACTTCGATCCTCCTCCTCCTCCTCCTCCTCCTCCTCCCTCTCCTCCTACTCCTCCTCCTCGAACCCCGAAGCTCGAGTACGACGACGACGGATCGCCGACAACGACAATGACAACTCGACGACGACGACGATTCGACGACGACCACGACCACGCTTCGACGACGACGAAGACGATTCGACGACGGCAACGACGACGAAGACGAGTCAACGACAAATACTCGAAACTTCGACGGAGATGCGACGATCCGACGACGACGACGAAGACGAGTCAACGACGACAAACACTCGACGCTTCGACGAAGATGCGACGACAATTCGACGACGACGACAATTCGACGACGACGACTACGACGACGACGACGACGACGACTTCGACGACGACGACGACGACGACGACGACGACGACGACGACGACGACGATCCGACGGCGGCAGCGGCGGAAGCGGCAGCCCCCGGCCGAGCGGCGCGGCTCCCGTGGAGCTGGCCCGCGTGGTGGCGCTGGCCCGCGACGAGTCCCTCCGCTTCGTGGGCGACCTCGGCCGCGCTCCGGCGAGGGGCGGGCCCCGCGGGCTGCGGGCGCGCCCCCGCAGGGGCTGCGACGGCTGCGCGCTGCAGGGCGCGCGCCCGCCGGCCCCCCTCTCGGGCGGCTGGTAAGCTCCGGTCGGGCCTGTCCCTCTGCAGGGGGAGCGTTCGAAGATAGTTGAAAGATAGCCTGGGGACCATGTTGGCATATCTTTTTGGCTACTTCTGCGCACCGTAGGGGGACACGCCCGACCCAGTGGCAAGGCAGGGGCCCCGGGGTGAAGCAGAGGGCCCCGCAAGCGGGGCCCTCTTGAGGGCCCCTGCGGGGCACCCGCTGGCTCCCGAACAAGGGGCCCTCTCGAGGGCCCCCTTCCGGGCCCCGCCTCCTCACCCCGCCAGGTGGCCCCCCCTTCACATGGTGGGCCTGCTTTCCACCACCACCACCACCATGAGTTGGAGGGGTAGGGGGTCCTCCTCCTCCTCCTCCTCCTCCTCCTCCTCCTCCTCCTCCTCCTCCTCCTCCTCCCCCTCATCGTCCTCCTCCTCCTCCTCCTCCTCGTCCTCCCCCTCCTCGTCCTCCACCTCCTCGTCCTCCACCTCCTCGTCCTCCACCTCCTGCCCCCTCCAACTTATGGCCCATCACCACAACCACCCGCCCGAGGGCTGCGGGCGTGCGCCCCCGCAGCAGCTGAGCCAGCTGCGCGCTGCGGGGCGCGCGCCCGCCGGCCCCCCCGCTGCCGGCGGCCGGCGGCGGCGGCGATCGGGCGGTCGGGCTCGGCCGCTCGCTCCTCGGCGGCGAGCGCGGCGGCGGCGGCGAGATCGGCGGCGGCGGCGGTCACGAGCGTGGCGGCGACTACGAGCGCGGCGGGCGACCTCGGAGCGTACGGTCGGGCTGCTGGTCGTCGTCGTCGTCGTCGGCGGCGGCGGCGGCGGCGCCTTCGGGGCCTTCGGGGCCCTCGGGGTCCTCGGGGCCCTGGACCCCGCGCGGGAAGCGCGAGGACCAGCCGCCCCTTCAGGGCCCCGGCCGAGCGGCCTGGGGGCAGAACTCTTCCAGCCGGGCTGCTGAGAATAGAGAACGCTGGCTGAGGAGCGAAGCCCCTCGTCGGCACCGGCGCGGAGACGGCATGGCGACCCTTGCCTCCTCCCTGATCCCTGACGCCCGCATCGTGCACCGCGCAGTCGACGTCGTCGTCGCCATCATCGTCGTCGCCTTCGTCGTCGTCGTCGTCGTCGTCTAAGTCGTCGCCGCCGTCGTCTTCGTCGTTGCCGTCGGCCAATTCGTTGTCTAAGTCGTCGTCGGCGTCGTCGTCTAAGCCGTCGTCCTCGTCGTCGTTGTCGTCTTCGTCGTCGTCGTCGTCGTCGTCGTCGTCGACCATCCGATCAGCACGCCGCCGGCGGGGTCTCGGCGCGCGGCAGCCGGCAGCTGTCGCGGGCGGGGTCGGGCTCGGGCTCCTCGCAGAGATGGGGCGCTCGCGCCGCCGCCGCCGCGAGCGCTCGCGACCGCCGCCGCCGCGTCGTCACTGCCGTCGTCGTCGTCGTCGTCGTCGCCGTCGTCGTCGTCGTCGTCGTCGTCGCCGTCGTCGTCGTCGTCGTCGTCGTCGTCTAAATCGTCGTCGTCGTCGCTGTCGTCGTCGTCGTCGTCTTCTAAGTCGTCATCGTCGTCATCGTCGTGCTCCGTCTGGATTCCCAGGCCCACTCGGGCCATGAAAAGATCACGACGAAAGGTTCTTTTCGCTGTGTTCGGCCTCCCTCTCCTCCTCCTTCTCCTCCTCCTCCTCCTCTTCCTCCTGTTCTTCCTTCTCCTCCTCCTCCTCCTCCTATTCCTATTCCTATTCCTCCTCTCCTTCCGTGGCGGCCCGCGCAAGGACGTGTCAGTAGGATGCATCCTCCTCGGAGGCGTCCCAGACATGATCGCCGGAAGATTTTTCGCCATCTTCGTCCTCTGGGGGCCCTCGCCACGCCTCGGGACCGTCAGAAAGCCATCCAGGGTGAACAAAAACAAGTCCGGGGGAATGGGATCGAGACCTCTGGGGGTCGCCTTCATGAAAAAATCATGACGTCGGGAGTCTGGGTTGGGAGGCAATTCCTGGGAGGCCTTCGTCAGAACGAAGAAGGGCTACGAAGCCCGATTCTGTGACCACTGAGCTGGATCGGGCCGGAGTGGGACCGGGACTGAGCCTGGCATCAAGACCAGGATTAAGCCAGATTGTACGGGATGGAGGCGGACCAGACGGGAGTAAGCCAGACTCGGCCAGTCTTCGTCCAGGGACATACCAGCGCCGATTCTGAATTTCACCTCCCAAGAGTTGCATCTATCTAGGGCTGGGCTCCCCTAGACTGTTTGAAGACTCCGGGAGGCGAACTCAGGCCTGCGTACAGGAGGCGGGCGTGTCGAGGCGCTGGGCGTGCGTACGACTTGCACGCGGACATCCTAAAAAATACGAATGCCCTCGAGCATGCCTCAGCGAGTTTAGAGCGGTCGCTTGGGGCATGGTCGTTGCAAGCATGCCTCAGCGAGCTCACAGCAGTCGTGTTGGGTTACGGTCGCTTTAGATCTTCTCGTTCGGGACCTTAAGAAAAGACCAACACAAGAAGGTTCAAAACAAGCAGGAGCTTGGAGCGGCAGTGCCCAGAACAAAAAATGGCTGTGGGCATTTTGCTAGCAGGAGTCTGGAACGGCAGTGCCTCTAAAAGAGCCCAGGGGGTAGCGAGTCTAGGGTTCAGTCGGGCCTTTCCTCCTGCAGGGGGGTTTCGGACGAGAACTGAAACAAATACCCAAACAATATTCCAACATGCTCAAAAATAGTTGTTTGTTTAAAGTCCCCAGGCTATGTTTTGACTATTTTGGCATGTCCCTCCTGTAGAGGGACAGGCCCGAGTTAAGCCTGGGGGCCTGGGGGGGGTGGAGGCCTAGAAATTGGCACCAACACCAACACGGGAAGTTGCCTCCACATGGGGCAGACGATCCCAGAATCCAGTGTTGGTGGCAACAGTTCGGTCACCTTGGAGGCCAGAATGTTGCCACCATCACCGAGATCGGGATCCTCTTCCCTCGGTGGAGGCACACCACCGATCTTGGTGTTGGTGTCAACCTCTAGGCCTGCGGGGGGGGGGCGAAGCCGTCGGCGGGGGCGCCCGCGGGTCGGGTCTCCGACGACTGCGCATGCGCGGACGGCTTCCGTCCGGGCGCTGCTCTTCGACTCAGCCTCGGGGGCCCGTGGTCCTCGAATACGAAAAACCAGCTCTGGCTTTTGACCGTTAAAAAACATTTTTAATTAAAAAACAGAAAACGCTTTTTTGAATCCAGAAACCAGTCTTTGAATTTAAAAAACGTTTGTGAATTCTCCCCCCCCCCCGAAAATGTGTTTTTTGTTTTGCTATTATTTTTTTTTAAAAAAAAAAAAAAAAAAAAAAACGACCAGTCTTTGAACTCACAAAAGCCAGCCCTGGGCCCCATCGAGCAGGCAGGAAGCCGGGACGCAAGGCTACCGTCCGCCCGTATAGCAAGGACGCACGAGAAGGGCGCAAGGGCCAGGGAAGGTCATTCTCGAAGCTCTGCGAGCGGGGCGCGAACAACGAACGCGGCCGGGACGAAAGCGGCAAGGGACGGACCGAGGAGGAAGGATGCTAGGGTACCCTTGGGAAGGTTGCCCATCCTTGCTGTGCGGGTTCAGTGCACCCCTGAGGAAGCGGTCGGGACCCCTGGAAGCGCGTATGAAACGCAACAGGTCGGCGGACACCAGGGATCGAGATTTACAGGCAAGTGACCCAAAAGTGTCCCTAAAAAGCCCCTTAACTCGCCACCCCGCGTCCAAAGGGGGCTGGCAAGGGCGCGCCTCTGCATTAACCCACCATTTCTTTCTCCTCCGTCGCCGTCCGCTCGACCGCCTCCTGCTTGCTCATACGACTGGCAGTGCAGTGGTCGAGGTGGTCTCCCCGAGGGGATCTGGATCTAAGTTCCGCATCGTCATCCTCCCTGTCTCCTCCCTTCAGTCCGACTCACGTATCTCCACATCACTCCTCATCAATCCCCTCTTCCTGCTCCGCCTCGTATTCCTCCTCTTCCGGCTCCGTTCCTCACCTGCTCTCCTGATATTGCTCCTCTTACCTATCCTCAGTCGTACTTCTTCACCCCCTCCTCCTCATCCACGCGTTCCTCCTTCTCCTCGTCATCCTTCTCATCATCCTCCTCCTCCTGCCCCCCATGTTCCTCATTCCCTCCTCGCCCCCCCCCTCCTCCTCAACCTCTTCGTCCTCCTCCTTTTCCTTTTCCTCCTCCTTCTCCTTTTCCTCCTCCTTCCTCTCCCCCCACCTTTCTCACCCTCCTCACTCCCCACTCCCTCCCTCTTCCCCGTAAGGGCCTCGCAAGGGGCCCGCCCACCGGAGTGATGTCACGACCTCGGATGCGGCTCAGCCTCATGCCCCGCTGCCCGTCCTCGCCCCCCCTCCACCCTGCCCACACGAGGGGGGCCAAGAGAGGCGCACGCCTGCTCGTCCCCTCCTGTGCCCACCACGGGGGGGGGCTCTTGGTGCTCCTCGCCCACGATCCCTCGAGGACGGAGGAGGTGGACCAAGAACTCGGACGTCGTGAATTTAAAACGACGTGGACCCCTGGAGAACTCGACCCCTTCCCTAGAGGACTTGACCCCTTCCCCAGAACTGGCTTCCCGCCCCGAGTCGTCTTTGGCGGCCCCGGGGCCCAACGAGGGCCCGCGAGAGCGTGAACAGAACAGTCACCGTCGGCCGTGTGACGTCTCCCACGACGCGAAGAGTTCGGGGGGGCGCCGCGAGGGAAGGGAAGCAGGAGCAGGAGGAGGATCTCTGCCCGTTTGACCTCTGCTGTGGGCAGGGGGGGGTCCGGGGCGCGCTGCGCTGCCGGAGCAGCTCCCGCTCCTCTGGCCCGGGCAGCGCAGGCGCGCCGCCAGCTGTCCCACCACCGCCTCCCCGCCCTCTGCGCCACTCGTTGCCCAGACAGCCGCAGTCACTGCCCCGACAGACAGCCGCAGCAGCTCAGCTGGACGGTTCTCCTACGGCACACGCACACACACACTGCGCGAGCACTCCCCCAGGCAGCACGGCGGCACCGCTCGTCGGCATCGGCACAGGGCGACAGCGGTAGCCTCGGGAGGCGGGAAGATGGCGGGTCCACAGCGGTGGCTCTCTCACCCACGCTCATCCAACGCGCCACATGCACCAACGGCGGCTACATCTACAGCAGGCTTATTATGCTATGCAATGGGTCCACGGCCAGACAGGGCTCCAACACCCGCCGTGGTTTCCTCACCCACGTATGCTACTCACCCGACGCACTGCGAGAGCGCAAGCCACGTCTGTCTGGATGGGTGGAACAACCTATCTCCTGACTGGTGGAGGCAATTCTGTCTGCATGGGGTGCTTGCATGGGTGGAACCCCCCATGGGTGCACATCCTTGGTGGTGGCCTGAACCACCAGCTGCGAACCGGGGCCTCGGAAATGACCACGAAGAGCCTACTTTCCACTGGCCCTGAGAGGGCCCCCGCCCCCTCGTGGCTCCACCTGCATTTCGCCACCTGCCCCGCCGCTCGCCCCGCTGACCTTCCCCTCCCTGCTCCAGCGGGATCGGGCGGGGCTACGGAGGGGGATTGCGAGATCACAGCTGCGCGGACTGACCCGGCGAGGGCCAGCCACAGCAACAGCAGCGGCAGCCTGCACCTCACACACTCCCTATCGTACCCTTTCGCCTCGCCCACTCCCGCAGCACCGCCACCGATCTCAGCACTTTCTCTCGGCACGCTCGCGGCCTCACGGACCAGCCACACTTTGCTCCTCGCCCCCACGGTTGCGCGCGAGCAGTCCTACCGTATACGGGTAAGGTTGTGGATGTGGGGGGGTGGGAGGGGTGGGAGCCTCGCGAAACGCGGCCGCCGCCAGTGGATGGCGCAAACCTCCAAACACGAATAAAGCTTTCCTACAGTTGGGTTGGCCACGAAACATCCCCACCTTCAACACCAAAAACCTATTGCCGTTACCTACATTGCCGTTAGCGTGTCTGCGGTTGATCCCCCTCTCGTGCCCCTCCCCCAACCGCCAAAGAGGGGCAGGAGAGGAGAGGGAGAAACAGCTCTCGTCATCGTAAGTGTCCTCGTCCGTCTTCCAATTCTCCTCGTGCACCTCCTCTTCTCTTCGTCGGCCCCTGCGGGTCATCCTCCGTCTCTTTCCGTTGCCCCTCCTCCCCCTCACCCTACACATCATCATCATCATCATCATCATCATCATCATCATCATCATCATCATCATCATCATCATCATCATCATCATCATCATCATCATCATCATCATCATCATCATCATCATCATCATCATCATCATCATCCGGCTACCTGTCTACGCCACGAAAATCCGACCACTTCTGCATGTACGTCCCTGTGATCAAAATCACTGGGCTCTCAGTGGCGATTTATACACCGCCATCCTCCCCAGAGGCCCAGGAACAATCCAGTGGAGGGTGTCTGTGTATATCTGATTGTGGCGGACTGTCCGTACTCTCGGGGATGGACAGACCTCCCTTTAGTAAAACGTGGTTTAGTAAAAACGACCTGAGGCCCAAACCTGGCGGGCGCAAGCCTGGAAAACAACGGCCGCGGCGCCCTCTCGAGAACCGAAAACGGACAATTCACTAATCGACGTGTCACTGTTGGGGGTTCTGTCCACCCCCGATACTCCCAGGTGGCGCAGCCAACGAGTGGGCACAGTGGCAGTAGGCGGACAAAGCAGCAGGGAAGCGACCAGGGTGACGGACGAGGGATGCAGCACGGGCTCCTCCTTTTCGGCCCTCGTCCCGCTTGGTCTCCTTGTCCTCGTCATCGTGGTCGCCGTCTTCGTCGTCGTCCTCCTCCTCCTCTTCCTCTTCCTCCTGCTCTTCCTTGAGGGGGGGAACGTTGGGGGCTCTTCATCCTGCTCTTCCCAGAAATCGGCGGCACATCGCCGATTGATCGGCGATAGGCCCCCGCCGATAGCGAATCCGCATGCTCCTCGGCTGGGAGGGCTATCAGGCCCATATCGGCGATCAACGGGCGATTGGGGTTAGATGCGTTCCCCCCTGAGCCTATCCCCGTCCCCGATGGCTCTCGGGCCATCTAGCTCGGCTCTCCGGCGCCCGTTCGGGGCGATCCGGGCACCCTCGGAACGCTCTAGGCGAGGCGCAGCCGCTGGAGAGCATCCCGAGGCTGGACGGCCGCCGAGAAGCAATCGAAACGTCCGAAAACATTGAAAATCGACCCCCGAGCGTAACGTCAGGTCGGGCCCCCTAGAGGCGGATCTGGGACGAAAAATTAAACATGGTCAAAACATACTCCAAAATATTCAAAAATCGTCAAAAAATCTTCCCCGACCATTCGTTTCCTTTGTTTCAAAATTCCTCCTGCAGAGGGACGGGCCCGACTTCAAAGCGCAACGTCGTCCCTGATCCTGCAGCCTCTCCGCCGGAGGTGTAGGCGTCTCCTTGGCCGCCACCCGCGGCTTGAGCCAGACCTGGTTGATCACCAGGTCCTGCTCCGTCTTCTCGCGGAGCTCCTGCCACGCGGGGGTTCCGGGAGGAGGGGCAGGACACCCCAGAGATCCCGCGCATTGAAAAAATCAAGACGGAGGTTTTTCTAAGATTTCGGCCTCTGGGGGCCCTCGCCAGGCCCCGGGGCCGTCAGGAAACGACTCGGGATGAAAAACGGGTCCTGGGGAATGGATCGGGACTTCGTAGGACCGCGTATTGAACAAATCACGGTCCCAAGTGGCACTTCACAAGCGGGATCTACGGTGGACGGGAGGGCAAGGAGCAACCCCCCGGGGCGGAGCCAAATCGGAGCCCCTGGGGGGGGGGCTACACCCCCTGGAGAAAAGCAATGGCACTTTTGCAGGTCGCGTCGAAGAATCGTCTGCGCGACCGCCCTGGGGATAGTGCTTCATCCCGGGTGCGTTTCTGACGGCCCCCAGGCCCGAAGAACTGTCTCCGGAGGCCCAAGACTACGGAGAGCCGAAGGCGACAAGAGCAAGCAAATCGACGAGTCAAGTTGCATCACCTGTCCAGGGCAGTGCAGATCCCTGAGAGGGGCCCAGAGACATACAAGTCAATGCACACAACTTCCAGGATTCACCATGTTGTGTAATATGTTATGGATTTTCCGTCTTCCCCCACTTACCATAGTTTCCCAGATTTCCTGGGAATTCGACGATTATTTGTGTCTGTGTGTTTCCCCTCCTAATCTCTGCAGGAAGGAGGGACGCGCAGCGGGACCGAGACGGGAGGGGAAGCAAGGGCACCCCACTGTGCGCTTTTCGCGCTGCGCGAGAGCGCGAGAGCGCGGATCAATTCGCGCTCTCGCGCCGCCCCCCAAGGGGAGAAGAGGAGGACGAGGAGGAAGCAGAGCCGAGCGAAATGCGAAGCGCGAGAGCGCGAATGCCTTCGCAACCTCGAGGCCGCCCCCCAAAGGGGAGAAGAGCCGTTCCTGGGTCGTGAATCGTACATGTCCGTGAAACAGCTGCAACATGTTAAAACGAATGCGCGCGGCGCCAAAGCGAGAGCCCCATGTTCAATACGTCGCAAGCTTTTGACATGAATACGGGCGGCCTTGATGCGGGAGCCAAATGTTGAAAACGTGTCGCCTTTCGTCCTTGAAACTGCTGCAAATTGTAAAGACGAATGCGCGCGGCGCTAAAGCGAAAACCACATTTGGAAACGACCACCTCCATCCATCTTTGTTGCTGTTGCGAATGTCAGGCTTCGGGATCACGGATGGTGAGGAAGTCTCGAGCGACACGTCTACCTAGGGGTGCGACACGGAGAAACTGCTCATAAGGAAAATGGTCATAAGAACTCCACGCCATCCCGCCCCTGTTCCGCCTCCTCCGCCTCTTCCTCCTCCTCTTCCTCATCCTCCTCCTCCTCCTCCTCCTCCTCCTCCTCCTCCTCCTCCTCCTCCTCCTCCCCCTCGCCGTCAGCCTCATCGTCGTCATCATCGTCATCATCATCAGCAAGATCAGCATCAGCATCAGCATCGTCATCATAAGCAGCACCATCATCATCATCATCATCATCATCATCATCATCATCATCATCATCATCATCATCATCATCATCATCATCATCATCATCATCATCATCATCATCATCATCATCATCATCATCATCATCATCATCAGCATCATCATCATCATCATCATCATCATCATCATCATCATCATCATCATCATCATCATCATCATCATCATCATCATCATCATCATCATCATCATCATCATCATCATCATCATCATCATCATCATCATCATCATCATCATCATCATCATCATCATCATCAGCATCATCACCATCCAGTTACGTATTCCTCCTCCTAGTCCTTCTCCTGGTCTTCCTCGTCCTCCTCGTCATCGTCTACGTCCTTGCTCCATCCATCTCTCCCGCCTCTGATCCCCCCCTCTCGGCCTCAGGGTTCTCCAGGCCGCTCCACGGGTCGCGGATCTCTGCCTGGCGGGCGTCGCGCCGGCGAGGGGGGGGGACCTGGATAGAGGAGCGGAGGGGAGGAGGGGGAGGGGGAGGAGGACGAGGAGGATGAGAAAGAGGAGGAGGAGGAGGAGGAGGAGGAGGAGGAGGAGGCGGAGGAGGCGGCGGAGGAGGAAGGGGAGGAGGAGGAGGAGGAGGAGGAGGAGGAGGAGGAGGAGGAGGAGGAGGAGGAGGAGGAGGAGAGGAGGAGGAGGAGGAGGAGGAGGAGGAGGAGGAGGAGGAGGGGGAGGCGAGCGTGCCTGCGGAGTCCTCTCCTCCTTCCGCCCCCCTCGCAAGCCCCTCGGCAAGGGGGGCCTCGCCGCGCCGCCTGCGTCGTCGGTGGGAGGCTCAACGCGGCGCGGTGGACAAGCGGGCGGCACGGGCGGGCCTCCAGTCGGCGGCGGTCGGTGCGGGCCGCCTGCTGGTGAGAGGAGGAGGAGGACGAGGAGGAGGACGAGGAGGAGGAGGACGAGGAGGAGGAGGACGACGAGGAGGACGACGAGGAGGAGGACGAGGAGGAGGACGACGAGAAGGAGGACGAGGAGGAGGAGGAGGAGGAGGAGGAGCAGCGAGAATACATGATGCATCAGCGATGCTGCGATGCGCCCTCCCGTCCCAAGTCCCCTCCTCGCACCTCCTGCATGATGTCCCCCTTCGCTGCAGGAAGCGTTCCCCTTGGAGGGCCAGCGCAGCGTTGCCTGCCATATCGGACGGGGACCCGCTGTTGAAAGGAACTGACTTGCATCCCTCATGGCGCGCACCCAGGACTGCGAACGATCACACGATGGGGCGAGGTGTCCAACGGTACCCCCCTTTCGAAGAAGGATCGCCCCCATCCGTGCAACTGTTGTACCAGTTGACGCCTGTTGTCATCAACCCAGAGGAAATCGCAAACAACAACTCCGTTCAGATTAAGCGCGCTCTGTGCCAGTGCAGTGTTACGTGGTATGAAGCGACGGGACTTACTCATAGAAGTCTCGAGCGAGAACCCCATGTCGAAAAGGGGCAGACCTTTACCCTTCCACCTGCTGCGTAAACAATGTGCCGCAGCGTTGTGGTGAGAGCCACATGTGGAAGATGGCCCGAGCTCAACCCTTGAAGCTGCTGCAGGGCTATAGGACGGATGCGCGCAGCGCTCAGACGAAAGCCACACGTTGAGAAGGAGCCGCCCTCCACCCTGGAAGCTGCTGCAGCATCTTAGAAAAAGGATGTGCACGGCGCTCAGGCGAGAGGCTCGTTCTGAGAAGGAAGCAGTCTGCTAGAACGAAAGTGGGCGGCGCTACACAGAGAGTCGAGCCACAGTCTGAGAACGAGCCGCCCTCCATCCTTGTACTGACTGCAAGCGTTCAAGACGGAGTTGCGCGACAGTGAGGCAAGACCCACAGGATGTAAAAAGAACCGCCCTCCACCCTTGAACCTTTCTGTGGCCCTCCACCCTTGAACCTGCTGCAGCATGCTAAGACGGATGTGCGCGGCGATCAGGTGAAAGCGACATTCTGAAAACGAGCCCCTCCGTCCTTGAAGCTGTTGAGCACGTTCAAGGGGAGTGCGCGCGGCACGAAGGCGAAAGCCGCATTTTGGAAACCACCCCCCCTCCTCCCTGAACCCGTTGCAGATGTCCGAGCCTCAGGATCATGAGCGGCGAGGACGCCTCAGGCGGAACGCCCGGCCCACCCCGCCGACACCCATGGAGCCGCGCCAGGGGAGGAGGCACTGTGCGGGAAGAGCGATGGAGGACAGGAAGAGAGGGAGGGAGGGAGCAGGAAGAGGAGGAGGGCGAGGGAGGAGGGGGAGAAGAAGGGATGCGGCGCAGGAGTGAGAATACTAAGATACTAAGATCAAGGGTCCAGCACATGTGGCGGGTGAACCAAATTGCTCACCTCCTCCTCCTCCTCCTCCTCGTCCTCCTCCTCCTCCACTGTCCTCCTCTGTCCTCCTTTTGTCTCCCTCCTCCTCCTCCTCGTGCTTCTGCTGCTGATGATAATGTTTCTGCTGATGCTGCTCGCCCCCTCATCTGCTCCTCAAAGCCGAGACGCAGGAGACGCATAGCACGGACCAGGCGCAGCAGGAGGGAGAGAAGCATGGTGATCATGGGTGAAGCTGGGAAGGAAGCGCGAGGAGTACAGGGAGGGATGGAGTATCGCAAGAAGAGGGGAATGAGCGCGGGGTGGAGGGGAACGAGAAAGGCGCAAGCATGATAATGTGGAGAAGACAGGCGGAGGAGGAGGAGGAGGAGGAGGAGGAGGAGGAGGAGGAGAAGGAGGAGGGGGGGAGAGGCATCGACCGCGACGCCTACTGCGCTGTCGACCGGCTGTCCAAATTCGATCGTCTACAGACGTGTCATAAACCAAATGCCGCATCCAGAATGCGAAACACTTATTGCTCAAAACTGCAGGGAAGGACTCGGACTCGGCTTGGGGGACTGCAGCGGTGCGCAAAAAAAAAACTTCCGCATGGTGGATCACCTCGGCGTCAAGTGTTCGACAACGGAGCCCTTCGAATCCATCGGCCTTCGGCGCTTCTCGGCGCCGCTCGGCGGTCTTAAGTACGTCTTCGGCAGTCCTTTTGGCGGTCCCTAGCGATCTTCCGTGTGCGAGAGCTGGACGGTCGCGTTTGAGAATAGGAGAAGAAGGCACTGCATAAACGGGAACCTTCGGCGGTCCGCGCAGACTTCTGGGATCGGCGCTGGCCCCCCCCACCCCCGGCGAGGGAAGCGCACCTGGGGCGGCTTCGGAGGCACCGCCAGGTGGTGGCCAGCGCCGACCCAAGGCATCCGCGCAGAGCTCCGCAGGTTTGTGTCTATAGAGCTACCAGCCTCGAACTTATCCCTATGCCTAAGATTGACACGCCAAGAGGCGATGACAATCTGAGGGATTCGCCCTCAAAAAACAGGGGAATCCCTAAGATTGGCATCGTGATGAGGAGATGCATAGAGATAGGGATATGTTCCAGGCTGGTAATGAAGTGGCTTCCTTCCAGCTTGGAACAGGTGGCATGATCGAACACTTCCAAGGGTTGGCGGCGCCACCAGGGGGGAAGTGCGAAAGGGCGGGCCTCCCCAGGAGGAGGCGGGACTTCTCCGAGGTCCTCGCGCCTTCTGAGAGGTCCGCTGAGGCTTCGGAAACCAGCTCAGAAAGCTTCTCAGAAGGCGGAAAGCCTTTCGTCGTCGTCGTCGTCGTCGTCGTCATCGTCGTCATCCATCGTCGTCGTCGTCGTCGTCGTCGTCGTCGTCATCGTCGTCTTCGTCGTAGTCTTCGTCCGTCGTCCTCGTGGTCCGTCGTCGTCGTCGTCGTCGTCGTCATCCGTCGTCGTCGTCGTCGTCGTCGTCGTCGTCGTCGTCGTCGTCGTCGTCGTCGTCGTCGTCGTGGTCGTGGTCGTGGTCGTGGTCGTGGTCGCGGTCGTGGTCCTTCCGAGAAGGCCCGCCCCCTCGCCCCTCCGCCCTGGACTCGCCGCCGAGGCTCAGCCTGGCGGCAGGAGCGGACGATCCCGAGAGCTCGGCGGCGCGCGCGACTGGCCATCGCTCGGACGTCCACTCATTCCGTGCGTTTTTGTTCGGTTTCGTGCGCGGCTCTTCGCCACATGATCAAGGATGCTCCTCGATGGCCCTCGCCGAAGGAAACATGCACACGTCCGAGCGAGGCCAAGACCAGGGGGTTCGCGGGGGGGGGGAGAGGAGGGCTTCCCAGGAGGAGGCTGCTCCTCAGAAGGCGCCGGCCTTGCATCTAGAGAGGAGGCCCGCGCCTTCGAAGACGCAGGGATGCTTCTGGGAAGCCCTCCCCCCTCCCCCCGCCCCCCTCCCCAGAGATCCGACGTCGTGTTTTTTTCAATACGGGATCTCCAGAAGTCCCGACCCACTCCCCAGGACCGGCTTTTCATCCTGAGTCGTTCTTTGGCGGTCCCAGGGCCCGGCGCAGGCCCCGAGAGGCGAAAAACCGCGAAAAACCTCCGTCTTGATTTTTTCAATGCGTTGGATCTCTGGGTCTGCGCGCGGCCGAGAGCAGCCGGAGCGCACACAGCCGGAGCGCACACAGGCGCATCCAGAGAGGAGGCCCGCGACTTCGAAGACGCAGGGGTGCTTCTAGGAAGCCCTCCCCCCTCCCCCCGCCCCCCTCTGCACGTGGCCGAGAGCAGCCCGAGCGTACACAGCCGCGCCCGGCCGCGCACACCCGTGGCCGGGCCCGCGCGTGCAGCGCAGGCGGAGGCCGCGCGGGCTGGGCACGCATGCGCTGCTGCGGCGAGCGGGCGGCCAGCGCCCGCGGCCACACTGGTGTTAGGTCGGGCATGTCCCCCTACAGGCGGATTTTGGACGATACCTATATATATATATATATATATATATAGAGAGAGAGAGATGTATATATATATATATATATATATATATATATATAATGTTTGTAAGCATACACACAAAAAATGGTCACGAATGCCCAACAATGCTCAAAACATCGTCGCTGGGGTATCTTTTAGCTATTTTTGACTACTCCTCCTGTAGAGGGACAGGCCCGACTTAACACTGGTGCCCTGTAGAGGGACAGGCCCGACTTAACACCAGCGTGGTGCCATGGCGCTGGAGAGCACACGACCACGCCAAAAAGAGAGGCAGGAGCGGGTTGCAGTCGAGCCGTACCATAAGGATGCACGGCAAGGATGCAAAGGGCCTGAGACGGCCGCGTCGAAGCCTCTGGCGCGGGGCGCGGCCCACGACAGTGGCCAGGGATGGACCGAGGAGGCCAAGGGGGATGCAAGGGTACCCCTGGGGAAGCTTGCCCATCCCTGCCAATATGCGGCCTGACTGCAGAGTCCGGTCCGGACGCCTCGGGGAGCCCCGAGAGCTGGCGGAATTCGGGAGGGTGCGCCGGACGCCGTGGGGCCGTCCCTGCTCGGAGCGCTCCGGGAAAGGCTCCGGGAGCGCGCTGGAGCAGCAGCAGGAGGCCGGAGGGGCGAGCTCCGGAGACCCTGCGGCCAACAGCTTCGACATCTTTTGGGGGGCCGTCTCCTCTGCCTACCTACCAGACCACCCCAACCCAACCCGAAGACCCGAATTTCGGGTTGGGGGGGGCAAGGGTTCCACATGTGTTTTTTCCATGTTTCCCAACCCCCCCCCACTGGAAATCGAGGGTAAATCTGAGCCTTCGGGTTGGGTTGGGGTGGTTTGGTGGGTGGTGATCCTCTGCTTTCGCCGCCCTCCACGGGCCTTCTGCCGCCTTCTGGCCCAAGCATCCGACGCCTCGATGTTTTTTTCGAGGCACGGGCCCCCGACCTCCCAACCGCTTCCCCAGGACCGGTTTTCATCCCGAATCATTGTTGAACGGTCCCGAGGCCCAGCGAGGGCCCCAGGAGGCCGAAAATCACGAAGAACCTCCGTCTCGATTTTTTCGAGACGCCCGATGTCTGGGGCGGGCGGAGCCGCCCCCGTTTTACTTCCGCCAGCTTCTGCGGGTCTTCCGCCGCCTTCCGCCGCGGAAAACATGTCAGCCTCGTGATTCCTCGCTCTCTTCCCGGCCGTCAGCGTCGTGCGCGCTCTAGCTCCCTGGTGATCAGCTGCACGAGCCGATCTAGAAGGGCGCCCACGGGAGGGCCGCGCCTTGGAATTCCGGCACCGACGCAGTGCGCGGTCGACGCCGCGCCACCCACGTGGACGGAGGGAAAGAACATGCAAGGACCACGACCAAGATCGGCTACACGCAAGAGCGACCCTGGGTAAGACTGGCCTCTGGTGCGCTGCTTTTAGGGGGCGCGAGGGGGCCAAACCCAAGCGCGCATGCGGCGATCAGAGGGGCCCAATGGGCCCGCACCAAAGGTCACTCCGGCGAAAGGTCACTCTTACGCGTGTAGTCGACAAGACTGATCGGGGACTCACTGACCCGGGTCAATCAACACCTGGGTCAGTCGGGCCTTGCAGGATCCTGCAGCATCCTGCAGGGTCCTGCACCCAAACCTGGGTCAGCGCACCCCTGGCCCTGCAGGATCCTGCAAGATCCTGCTGAGTTGCCCTCGCTTGCATTGGACCCCATCTCTTGAGCCCCGAACTGCACGCGGAAACTCAGAGATCCGATGTCGTGATTTTTTCAATGCGGGGTCCCCACAAGTCCCGACCCATTCCCCAGGACAGGTTTTTACTCCTGAGTCGTTTTCTGACGGTCCCGGGGCCCGGCGAGGGCCCCCAGAGGCCCAAAAATCAGAAAAACCTCCGTCTTGAACTTTTCAGTACGTTGGATCTTTGGGAACGTCGGCGCCGATCTTGGCCACCGTCCCTCCCCAGAGAGCCCCAGTATATTCTTTTGATGCTTGAGGGCACTATGCCTCAAGACCCCGTGTCGGGCACTTCAAGCCACCTTCCGCGGCCAGCAGTGGCCCGCCCAGGCTGAGAAGCCTCAGCCGCAACAGCAGTGACACGCACTCGGGGGGAGGAGGAGGTGGAATTGGCCATCGTCCCTCTTGGCCAGTCGTCGGCCTCGTGCTTCTGCTCACGACGTGGACCCCCCGAGGTCTCGACCGCGGGCGGGCCGACGTTTTCGGGGCACTGCGGCGACGACGGGGCGGGAGGAGGGAGGAGGGAGGAGGAGGAGGAAGGAGGAGGAGGAGGGGGAGGAGGAGGGGGAGGGGGGAGGAGCAGAGGAGCAGAGGAGCCGAGGCGGAGGAGGAGGAGGAGGAGGAGGGGGAGGAGGAGGCGGGAGGAGGGAGGAGGGAGGCTGAGGAGGAGGATGGAGGAGGATGGAGGAGGAGGAGGAGGAGGAGGAGGGAGAGGGCGGAGGAGGAGGCGGAGGAGGAGGAGGAGGAGTGACCGCAGCTTAAGAAGGAGGAGGACGAGGAGGAGGAGGAGGATTTCCAGGGGCCAGCTGCCCCTCTCAATGGGGAGCAGAAGGACGTACTGGTACTGTGTGTCCTCCTTGGAGGCTTTGTGCCGACCTGAACACTTCGTACAGCCATCCTGTAGCGTATCGTTTCCCGAGCGGTGCGGCCAGGACGCGCCCGCCACAGAGCACGTACTGGAAGACTTCTCGGCGCGCGCGTCGGCCCACGAGAGGGGGGGCACGGACAAAAGGTACGAGTATGTAGGGGTGACGCCGACCCGAGTCGCTTTTTGAGGGCCACGGGGCCCCGCGGGGTGGGAGCCGAAGAGAGCCGCGATCCCAAAGGCGGCGCCGGTAAGATCCCGCGACATCCTGCGGGGCACAAGCAGTGGCACAAACCAACATGTTCGGAGGTCCGCGCGGAGTTCGTAGCATGAGGGAAGCGGGTCCTGAGGGCAACCTAGCATACAGTCGGGGCCCCGAAGAAGGAACCCTTTTCGTTGGGGAGGGGCTCCGCGTTCCTTAAGTGTTTCGCAGCTTGCCTCAGGTTTTCCTTATGTCTTCGATCGGGAATCGAAGTTTAACTTAGAGAAACAAAAGGGGCCTCGCTCCTTATTTTGGCCTCCTTGGGTCAAGGCCCCGACTGGAAG
>CAUYUJ010016873.1:228498-245998 GCA_963575745.1 Prorocentrum cordatum | reverse complement strand
AGCTTCCGAGTGACCGCGCGTGCTAAGGGCCAGCGGAACGAAGCGCCGTTGTCTCTGGTGCGCGACCGAACCACTCGGCGGCCCAAGAGGGCTCCGCCACGGCCAGAGAAAGAAGGCCCCAGAGCTGCCCAAGGTTGCTTCAAGATGGTTCAAGGGGCATCCTTTCTGTCACCAGTTTGGCCGAAGGGAACGCTAAATCTAGAGTGGGATAGTCCACCTCATACCCCTAACTCAATTCGAGATCGCGCAGCACGCAGATCTTCGTGAAGGCTCTCACGTGCAAGACGATCGCCCTGGGACGGGGGCTACCTATAAGCGGGAGCGGGAGCACCCGAGAAAATACGTCCCCACGGCACGGGTTCAGGCTTTTGCGGGGCAGTAGCATCATCTCTGGTTGGGAGCAGCGAGCACTCCCGGAGCTGTTCACGGCACGGTGACCTAACGCGTCTCGGCCAGAAGGGTGAGCGCTACGTTCCGCGGCTGACTGGCATCCTGCATGTTAATTCATTCATGTTGCCACATGGTCTTATGCTTCGACCGACCGACGATCGCCCTGGATATGGGTGCCAGCGACACAGACAGCTACGAAAACGGCTCAGATCACAGCTGGGCCTGGCGGTGCGTCGCCGGGGGCGGGCCCAGCCCCGACCGCCTCCACCACGTCGACACCGCTGTGGTCCAGGACTGCGCCGCGTGCCGCACCAAAACCACCGCGAGACATCCTCTGGCAGCGCCCTGCCACCGAAGCAGGCAGACACAGTCGTGGCCTGTGTCTGCCAGAGCTCGCCTCGGAGCTCCCCGAACCTGAGCGCCCAGCCCTGCTGATGAATGGGTGGACCCGCGAAGCGTGGGACGTCCCCGCCGGCGTGTCGAGCGACGTTCACGCTGCTGCCACCAGGCGGCGGCGCCAGCCTGCCAAGCGCACTCTCGCATACGAGTTCGTGGTCCCCCGTCTACACTACGATCGATTTCTCGCCGCCGTATCTGGTGATGCCTAGGGTGTGCTCTGGTGGGGTGTAAGATCGTGCTTCGCGCCGACATCTTGCCTCACCCTCCTCACCTGCCAGGCCAGCGACGCAGTCGGTAACGTGAAGGCAACGATCCAGGACAAGGAGGGCATCCCTCCCCGTTAGCAGCGCGTGATCTTTGCAGGCAGGCAGCTGGAGGACGGGCGCGTGCTCTCGCGTCTGCGAGACGCCCCCCTCTTGGTAGCCGAAGTTTTGTCTTCGGGATTGCATTTGGCCGTTGTGGCGCGCGCGGGTGCTCGGCCCTGAGCCCCCGGAGCGCCGTGGCCATCGCATTTTCGAAGACTCGTCCGGGGCATGGACGTGCCAGTGCTGTAATTCTAGTTTTGTTTCCCTCACAGGTTTGTAGTGCTCCTCCTCCTCCTCGCGCCCCCACCCCCCCCCTCTCCTCCTTCGATTCCTTTTTTCCCAGAGGAGCGCCCCGAGCCCAGGCATGGGCGTCGTGGGCGGCGCGCGCATAACATCCATACCCGAGGGGTCGGGGGTCCCGCGCAAGTTGGGACCAGGGGCACCTGCCTTATGAATTGGCCCCGCCATCGTGGCGCGGGCGAGGCTGAGTGGGCGGTGGGGCGACTCCTGCACGCTGGTCCCGCTGCTGGAGCCTGCGTGTGGTTTGCTTGTCCTGATGCCGGGCGCGCGATTGCGCAGCTGCGGGTGCCAGAGTGGCTGTGACCTGCGTGGGGGCCTTCGCGGCGCGCTCTGGCCTGAGGGCACGTTGAGGCCGGGGGGGCACTGGTATATTCAGTCGGCTCAGCCTGGCTGGCCTTGGCAGCTAAGCCGTGTATGCGGTATCCTCTCCAGGCCCTTCTCCCGCGGCTGCGCGCGGCTTTATGGGCGCCCCAGTGCCGTGCCTGAGTGCCGACAGCTGATGAACCTCTTGTCGCATAGCTCAGACTCGTAGTGGCTCCTACAAAGGAGCGCCCCATGCTCAACTGTGGGCTTTGGGCGGCACATTATAAGATCCAGAAGGAGTCGACGCTTCACCTCGTGCTGCGCCTGCTCGGCGGTGTGCAGATCTTCGCGAGGACTGACTGGGGCAGTGTCTCGCGCGACCTTCCCCGTGGGGCCTCAGTGGAAGCGCGCCGCGTCCGCCGGGATGCGAGCAGCGACAGCGCCGCGCTCAGCCTCGCTGAGCGGTGGTCCTTCGGGTCGACGGCGTGCGCGAGCGGCGCTGTTGGCGGTCGAGGTCTTGGCGCCGTGCGGACGCAGCCGCGGCGTCACGGGCAGTGGCGACAGTCCCGGGCGGAGCTTGCCGACCCGCCCCAGACTCGAATCCTACTCGGGCTTCGGGGGGGCGCGCATCATGGCTGCGAGATGAGCAGATTAGACGGCGAGCAGCAAGGCGCGCAAGTGGGGCTTCGAGCTCGCTGGACCCCCCCCCCGACTTCGTCGACTCTGCGGGCGCGGCCGACGAGCGCGAGCAGCAGATCGACGCCCTCCTGGGGAACGGCAGACATGGCTTCGCCACGTTGCCCCCCTTGAGCACCGGAGGCGGATGAGGGGGAAAGGGGATCATGCGGCAGCGGCAGGCGCAGGATGGGAGCCAGGGAATGGTGGGCATTCGGCGCCGGCGCGTCCGAAAACACGGCGCAGCTCGTCGCTGGGGGCCGCCGGAGGTGGAGGGAGTTGGGTCTTCGCTTACAGGAACGCGGTCAGCGTGAGGAACAGGCGGGCCAGCGATTGCCTGCCCCGGGAGCACGCCTTGCGGGCCAGGCCGCTGTTGAACATGTTTGCGCCGAGCGCCATGAGAAGTGCAAGTCAGCGCGAGGCCTCGCGTTTCATTGCGATCCATTGACGCAGGGGTGCCTTGCCGCAGCCGCGCCGCTGGGGCGGATGCAGCGCGAGCTTCGCTTCCAGCCGGGCCCGCGACAATCGCGAAGCAACTTGTCAGGCCCCTGCAGAACGGGGCTCGAGCAGCGCATCGAGGCCGCCGAAATCAACGAGCACAACGATCCCGTGTGGCGGTGCCGGGAACCGTCCAGGCAGTTCGTCTTCTGGGCCCGCGCTGCCAGCGGCATCGTCGCGCGCGTCCGAGCGAAGCGCCCGCCCGCAGCAGGGGGCACCGCGCCGCCTGCTCTTCGGCAGGGCCATGTGAGATCGAGGGCCGCTCTTGGAGCGCTCGGCCCGCGCCGACAAGCGCTCGCGGCGGGGGTGCCCGAGTTCTTTCGTCGCATTTGCGACGGGGCCCCTTGGCGCGCCGCGAGCTTAACTGCGATGGGTGGGCGATGACAGCCAGGTAGCGAGAGGCAGAGAGCGACTGGCGCGAGCCGGAGCGTCGCGATGACTTGGAGGCCGAAGGGTCTCGAACAGCACTCATCTTGGCGATTGTGCCGCCGCCGACTTCTTCTTCCTCGGGGGCCCCGGCCCCGGCCCTCTTGGGGGCGGGGCCGGGGGGGCCCCGGCCTTCGCGGAGGTGGCTCCTCCCGCGAGCTCTAGCTGACCTTGCTCGACGTCAACATGTTTTTGGGGGCTGATCTTTATCATTTTGTCGGCGTTGTTCTCGTTGATCTTTTATCGCGGTCGATTTGCTGCTCCTGCGCGGCGCCCCTGGCCGACCAGCACCTCGCATGCCGCGCGGCCCCGTGCCCCGGACTGGCCGGCGATCGCCCTTGACGAGGAGGCCAGCGACGGCACTAGGGCGCCGATAAAGCCGCAGCGAGGCGCGGCAGACTCTGGCGCCCACGGTGCACAGCCGCAGGAGAAAACAGGTATCGTTCTCGGGCTGCTCATCAGGGTGTCGACCAGATGTGCTCCAGTTGCCCGTTGGCGCCCAGATTGGCGTGACTTTTCAGGCAGGCTGCTTGTCTCAGGGTAGGCCAGCGTCTCTCTGTTCAGAGCCTTATGATCACCGCAACGCAACAAGCACTGCATTCGGCCCTGTCAAAGGGGATGTCGGCCAGGCGTGTTCCGCAAACCCGTTCGCGCCTGGAGTGATGGCTCTGATTTAGCACGCCTGTTCCAGGGGAGACATGGGTCTCGCTTCAGGGGCCCATGATGACCGCCGCCTAGTAAGCATCGCGCTCGGGCCTCCCAAGGGGTTGTCGACCAGGCGCGTTCTTCACGGGGGCGTTCGCGCAGAGGATGGCGGCCCTCTCAGGTAGAACGCTTGTTTTAGGGGAGAGTTCCCTTTTTCATTTCACAACCCCACGATAACCGTGATGTAGATTGCCTAGGACATTGCTTGTTGGATCCTGATGTGGCAATGGCGGTGACAGGAGTTCATGTGTGGGGTAATTGTAGGTTTCGCTTTGGCGATACCATCCACGGTTTCTTTCCAGTTTTCTTCTAGCAGCTTCTGACATTCCGAGCTTTTCCTGGATTGCACCGCCCTCTATTGGTGTCCGTATGTCCTTGACCGCCACCTTTCCTCCATATGCTAGATCCCTCTCTTTCTGTCGTGTTCGTTCATGCTCTTATTTCGGGCAAGTATTTCTCCCTCTTCCCCAGTCTCATATCTCTCCGATTCCTCCAGCATTTCCTGTGCCCCATCTCTCATCCTGATCTCTGTCCGCTCCTCCCATGATGGTCTGCATGCCCATCCCGCTGCTTCCCCTTCCCCGTTGAAGGGCGTCACTCATCACCAATGATTTCTCTCGCCCCCCTTATGCTTCCCGACCCTCCTCGATTTCCTTCACCCTCTCCCTTCGTTCCTTTTCCAAGGTTGCACTACTGGCTGCGACCCGATAGCCCGACAGCCCGAGAACCTCGCCCAGGAGCGTGCGGATTTGCTTTCGCGGGCCTATTGCCGCTCTGTCGGGGATGCATCGCCGATGCCAAGTCGACCTCTCCCCCCCCCGAGCCGGACACCCCAGCCGTTCTTTTGCATCTTATGCAGTCGCGACGCTGGGATCCTGGGGTGGGCCTAATTTTTGCCATTTTGTGGGCCGTTTTCGTTTCGATGTCGTGTTGCGTCGAAGGCGGACTGAAGACAAAACACGAGGGAAAACGAAGACATGACGAAAACGTAAAAGACCCTTTAGGTTCAGCCCCCTGAGATATCGGGCGACACAGCTTACACATCTCCACTGCCCCCTGGCCAGGCCCTTCCTGGGCCCGGGAGCTGCCGGCGGGGGGATGCATGCGGCAAGGGGGGGAGACCCCTGGGCGCCCGGCCCCCCGGGGCGAGTCTGTTGGATGATTTTGCGCGTCCTGGGGGAGGGTACCCTCGAATGCTCTTCATGTTGGCCGGCGGAGGGGAGGGGCAGGGGGAGGGGGGAGGTGTGGAAAGGGAGGGGAGGGGAGGGGGAGGGAAGGGGAGGGGAGGGGAGGGGGGGGGGGAGGGGGAGGGTGGGGGGGAGGGGGAGGGGGGGAAGGGGAGGGGAGGGGGAGGGGAGGGGGAGGGGCGGGGGGAGGGGATTCTGCCTGGGTCCGACTGTATACTGTGCACCACCGCTGCTGGGTTCGGGGTGGACCTGGCCAGGGAGCGGTGGCTGTGCGCAGATGCCGCCGCCCCGAGATGGGGACCGCTCCGTGCTGTGCCCCCCTCGGACCCGGGCCGGGGGACCTCGCCGAGGCCGAGGCTCGCGGTGGCCTAAGGGCGCGCCCCCTCGCTCCCTGCCTCGGCGGCCCCGTCTGCCGGCACAGTGGCCGTGGTCCGTCCTCGCCGTCCCCGCCCTCTCGCGCCCGTCGTGGTTCGGCCGCCTCCCGCCATTGGGGGAAGCCCAGAGGTGCCAACACCGCTCCTCCCTCCCTGAGATCTGACGTAGCGAAAAAATTGCAACATCGTGAAAATCCACGCCCGGAGCCCCGGACCCCATCCTTCTGCGCCATTTTTCGAGCCGGATCGATCTGTGAGGGTCCCGGGACCCGAAGACGAGGCGAAAACGCCCGGCTCGAAAGAATTGAGTCGCCAGGATCTCAGGGCTGGGCCTCTCCTGGGGGGCGCTCTCCGCCCAGGGCTCTCGGGGCGGGTCCGGCCGCGGCGGCCTCCTCCGAGCGCTGGCTCCCAGAGCTCCTCCTCCTCCTCCTCCTCCTCCTCCTCCTCCTCCTCCTCCTCCTCCCCCTCCTCCCCTCCTCCTCCTCCTCCTCCTCCTCCTCCTCTTCCTCCTCCTCTCCCCTCCCTTCCTCCTACCCCTCCTCCTCACTCCCTCCTCCTCCTCCTCCTCCTCCTCCTCCTCCTCCCCTCCCTCAGCCTTCAGGGGCAACGGTAGGGGGGATGGGCAGATAGGGGGGATGCGTCGACCCCCAATCGCCCGCTCCTCGCCGACGGGAGCCCGACAGCCCCACCCCGCCCAGGAACGTCCGGACTCGCAGTCGGGGGCCTGTTGCCGGATCTATCGGCGATGCATCGCCGATCCCAGGTCGATGTTCCCCCCCTGCGCCAGCCCCCCATTCCGGTTGCCCCTCAAGATTGGACCCCTTCCCCCTGCTGCCGCGTGCCCAGCAGGTACCAGGAGGTCCTGGTGATATCGGAGCCGGCGGGGGACACCAAGTGGCAGGCGGACCCTGCCTGCTGCGCACGGGCCGGTGCTGCCGACACAGTACTGATCCTTCGGGATGGGGAGAGGGCCAGGTTCAGAGGCGACGATGGGGGCGAACAGCCCAGGGGAGCGCAATACGTGTGTTCAGGTGCGCCAGTGACCTACGCCTTCGCAAGGGCTCCCAGACGATTACGTGCCATGCCCGCCCCTGGGCTGTTCGCCTCTGTCGTCGCCGCCGATCTATCGGTGGAGGAAGAAACAGATCAGCTGATGAGCATACCGTCGGGGCCCTGAAGAAGGAACCCTTTTCGTTGGGGAGGGGCGCCGTGTTCCTTCACTGTTTCACAGTTTGCCCCACGTTTTCCTCAGGCTTTCGAGGGGAAATCGAGGTTCAACTTCTGGAGAAAAGGGGCCTCGTTCCTTATTTCGGGCTTCTTGGGTCAGCGCCCCGACTGTAAGCGGTTCGAAGCTCCGCGCGGATGTCTTGGACCGGCGCCGGGCCCCCCCTGGTGGCGCCTCCGGCTGCGCCCCTGGCGCGCCCTCCGCACGCCAGCCAGAGGGCCCAGCGCGGACGGGGCATGCGGATGGGGGCTGGCACGTGTTCCAGCTCGGTGTTCCGTCAGTTCCTGGCATCGCTCGGACGTGTGCGTTTTTTCCTCGGCGAGGGCCATCGGCGTTTTTTCCTCGGCGAGGGTCAGGGTACCGACCGCAGGCTAATTATTCCGTCACCAGCCGTACAGTCGGTGCGCCGAAGAAGGAACGCTTTTCATCAGGGAGGGGCTGCGTGTTCCTTAAATATTTCATAGATATTTCACAGTTTTCCTCGGGTGTTACTCAGGTTTCCGATGGGAAATCGAAGTTTAACTTATGGAAGGTAGAGGGCTCGTTCCTTATTCAGGGTTCCTTAGGTCAACGCCGCGACTGTACTGCAGTCGAAACCGATGGCAAGGACGGGTCCATCCATGACCTCTGTCGATGGCCAGCCCCGCTCGAAGACCTTCGCGACATACGCGTCCCAGGAGCCTGCATCCTCATCGCGCAACCTCGGTACGGTAGGTTCGTGTCGTGTCGACCGGCGGCGACCCCGCCAGCGGCGTTCAACCTTGAACGCCGCGGGCGACCCAGAATCGTTCGATGTGGAACGATTTGGACGTTTCGGAAACGGCCGATCCTTCAAGGTTGAACGATCCCCGCGGTGTCAGAAACCAACGCCGGGGTCGACACGACGCGAACCTGCCGTATCGGTTTTGACAGCCGTCACCAGCCGTGCTGCAGTCGAAACCGACGGCAAGGATGGGTCCATCCATGACCTCTCTCGATGGCCAGCCCCGCTCGAAGACCTTCGCGACATGCGCGTCCCAGGAGCCTGCATCCTCATCGCGCAACCTCGGTACGGTAGGTTCGTGTCGTGTCGACCGGCGGCGACCCCGCCAGCGGCGTTCAACCTTGAACGCCGCGGGCGACCCAGAATCGTTCGATGTGGAACGATTTGGACGCTTCGGGAACGGCCGATCGTTCAAGGCTGAACGATCCCCGCGGTGTCAGAAACCCACGCCGGGGTCGACACGACGCGAACCTGCCGTATCGGTTTTGACAGCCGTCACCAGCCGTGCTGCAGTCGAAACCGACGGCAAGGATGGGTCCATCCATGACCTCTCTCGATGGCCAGCCCCGCTCGAAGACCTTCGCGACATGCGCGTCCCAGGAGCCTGCATCCTCATCGCGCAACCTCGGTACGGTAGGTTCGTGTCGTGTCGATCGGCGGCGACCCCGCCAGCGGCGTTCAACCTTGAACGCCGCGGGCGACCCAGAATCGTTCGATGTGGAACGATTTGGACGTCTCGGAAACGGCCGATCGTTCCAGGTGGAACGATCCCCGCGGTGTCAGAAACCAACGCCGGGGTCGACACGACGCGAACCTGCCGTATCGGTTTTGACAGCCGTCACCAGCCGTGCTGCAGTCGAAACCGACGGCAAGGATGGGTCCATCCATGACCTGTCTCGATGGCCAGCCCCGCTCGAAGACCTTCGGCATGGGCGTCCCAGGGGCCTGCATCCTCATCGCGCAGCCTCGGTATCGGTTTTGACACTGGTGCT
Source organism: Prorocentrum cordatum (assembly GCA_963575745.1). Lineage (NCBI taxonomy): Eukaryota > Dinophyceae > Prorocentrales > Prorocentraceae > Prorocentrum > Prorocentrum cordatum. The sequence continues at coordinate 237,456 of CAUYUJ010016873.1, read as the reverse complement.
GCGCGTTCTGCGGATGCCACGCGTGCAGTCCTGGTCCCGTTTCGCTCCCTCGTGCGGCCCCGCCGCGGCTTCTGTTGCGCTCCCCTGGAGAGTCGGCCCGGGGCGCTGTCATTACGTCGTGCTTCGCCTCCCCCCCCCCTCCTCCTCCTCCTCCTCCTCCTCCTCCTCCTCCTCCTCCTCCTCCTCCTCCTCCTCCTCCTCCTCCTCCTCCTCCTCCTCCTCCTCCTCCTCCTCCTCCTCCTCCTCCCCTCCTCCTCCTCCCCCCACACTCCGTAGCCCACGGCTCAAGCCACCCCGGCTCAAGGCCCCGTCCATACGCTTTTTTGTGCCGGTTGATTTGCTGGGCACCTCACTAGGACACCGTATTAGTGCTTTCACTCAGTGCTTCGGAGTATCCAACGATGAGCTCGAGATCGTCGTTTTCGCAGGAGGCTCTGTCTACGGCTGCCCCCCCGTCGCCGCCGCCAGGGATTTGGAGCTTGGTCGATGTGGTGGACATGGAGTTCATCAAGGGCATGAGATTCCGGGGCAGGATTCCCTGCCGCTGAAGCCGGAGGAGGAGGAGGAGGTGCACCCAGTAAAACGCCTGAGGAGATGGGACCGTTTGCAGGTCAACCAGAAGGAGGCGTCGGCTCCGCCTGTGGCCCCGGCTTTGAAGGAGAAATGCGACGGTGCCAGTACGAGGTCCCCGACACCGCCGGTAGCGAAGGAGGTATTCTCGCTTCTTCCGGAGTTTCAGGACGCTCCGAGGGCTTGCCTGAAGATCCCGACGCCGCCTCCGGCTCCAGCAGTGGCAGAGGCCAAACGCCCTCGGAAGCGCAAACACAAGAAGAAGAACAAGGGTGTCCGTTCGGAGGAGGCCAAGGCGGGCTTGAAGGAGTGGCCGCCAGCACCCCCGCCAGCAAGTGCTGCACCGACCAGCTCTGGTGCAGGTGCTGCCGCCGCCGCCTCCACCGGTCCGCATTCCCCACACCCCGCCGAGGAGGACGCCAAGGCCTTGAATTTCTTTATCGGCGAGCGCGTGCGCTGTAAAAGAAAACAGAAGAAGAGGGAGAAATATGATGTGGGTTCAAACGCATTCTTGGCTGAGCCTCCCTCTGATGAGGCTCGCTCGTCTGTCGCTGAAGCCGCTGCTGTGCATGAAGATGTGGTTTCAAGAGCATTATTGGCTGAGCCTCCCTCTGATGAGGCTCGCTCGTCTGTCGCTGAAGCCGCTTCTGCAATATCTCCCTCAGTGGTCTCCTCAAGTGCTGGTTTGGCTGAGCCTCCAACTGTTGAGGCTCGCCCTACTCTTGTGGATTCCTTTTTGGCTGAGCCTCCGTCTGATGAGGTTCGCCTTTCAGCTGCCATTTTGGCTGGGCCTCTTTCCGAGGCTTGCCCAGGAGTGTCCGTTGACGCTGGTTTGGGGCTGCCTCCTTCGGTTGAGGCGCCCTCCGATCAGATGGCTATGAGCGCCGTTTCGGGTGAGGTGGAAGTTTCGGCTTTTTCTGGGCAGCATTTTTCCGGCTCGAGTTTTGGCGAGGGTGCGAAGGCGCTCTCGGTCTCTGACCTCGAGTTGCGCAGCCGCTTTTCCGACGGATATGAGGTAATTAGACAGCTGCGGGAAGAGCCGTGGCTAGTGGCACCCGTTTTGAGTGCAGCGTCGCGGTTGGCCCCGGTAGAGGCTACAAGGCTCCGGCAGATCGGCCCTGCAGGCGCACGTTGGCTAGGCAGATTTATGCAGTTAGCCTCATTTATCATGCCGCGAAGTTTTAACCTGCTTGCAGAGTTTTGCTTGGCGTTCGCACACAATGAAAAATCCTCCTCCCCCCACGTCCTTTTCCCGCCTCTTCTCCTCGGGAGCAAGAGCAAAACAAGCCTCCGTCTGGGGGGGGGGGATGCGGAGAAAGAGGTGGAAATTAGGAGGAGGACGAGGACGAGGACGACCAGTGCACGCCAAAGGCTCATCAACGATGTTGGATTGCACCCTCCCTCCAAGTTTCCTTTTTTTCATAGGCCCGTAGACGGATTCATCGTCACTGCGGGAAATGCCCCGTTGGAATACAACCGTTTGAACATCGTACCAGAACTCAATTCCTGGGACATCAACGCTGCGAGTCACGGGTATTGTTGCGTTTCGGCGATCCTAAGTCATGCCGGAAACACCATTCTTTGGACGTCAACCATCGCGCCAAACTGTCATGTCTTCAGAATCTTTGAGACTGCTGCAGAATCTGAAAACGAATGCGCGCGGTGATAATGCGAGACCCACATTTTGAAAACGGGCCGCCCTCCATCCGTGAAATGGTTGCACGTGTTTTTAAACTGCGCGCGGCGTTGAGACGATAGTCACATTTTGAAAACGGGCCGCCATCCATTCGTGAAGCGCCCTCCATCCTGAAACCCTTGCAAACCGTTAAAAACGGATGCGCGCGGCGGTAAGGCGAGAACCACATCCGTGAAGTTCTTGCAAGTTCTAAGTTTCAGAATCATAGGTGTTGCGGAAGTTTCAGGCGAAACGCCCAGCCCGCCCTTTCGACCAGCCTCGGAATGCGACAGGGGCACTACGTCCATTTATAAGGAGAAGGGATGGAAGGAGGAGGGGCGGGAGGAGGACAGGAGGAGGAGGAGGAGGTGGAAAAAGAAGAGGATGCGGAGGCTGGAGAAAAAAAAAGGGGGAGGCAAAGGAGGAGGATGATGCTGGAGAGGAGAAGGAGGTCGAGAGGAAGAGGAGGAGGAGCAGGAGGAGGAGCAGGAGGAGGAGGAGGAGGAGGAGGAGGAGGAGGAGGAGAGAGGAGCGAGGAGGAGGAGGAGGAGGAGGAGGAGGAGGACGGCAGGAGGAGCAGGAGGAGGAGAGGAGGAGGAGGAGGCGGAGGCGGAGGAGGGAGGAGGAAGATCCTCCCTCCTTTTGCCCCTGTGGTCTTCCACCCCCTCCCTCCGCCGCCCCGCGAGCTCCAGCCACCGACTCCGACTCCGCGCGAGACGGCGGCCCCCGCGGCGCGGCGCGGGGCGGCCTGCGGCCGGGGCGGCAGGCTCCGCGCGGTGGAGGTGGCGGAGGCGGGAGGGGGGGAGGGGGGGAGAGGAGGGGGGGAGGGAGGGGGGGAGGGGAGGGATGGGGGGGGAGGGGAGGGCGGATGGGACGGGGGGGATGGGATCGGGGAGGAAGGAGGGAGGGAAGGAAGGGCGGGCCATGGTGAGGGGCGGGAGGGGGGGAGGGAGGGGAGGGAGGGGGGAGGGAGGGGAGCGGGAGGGAGGAAGGAGGGAGGGAGGGAGGGAGGCTTGGGTCCATACGAGAGGCTGCACGGCACGGCGGCGCTGACGCCCGCCCGGCAGGACGAGGCGCGGGACGGCTGCGACGGGCCCAGAAGGCCTTGCAGACCAGAGTATTTGAGGGACGTCCGTCGGGCAAGGAGGGCCAGAGTGGAACCTGGGCAGAAGGTCCAGGCTTATGTCGGGCGTGTCCCCCTACAGGGGGATTTTCGACGGAAAAAAAAATACCCCCCAAATATTCCAAAAAGGTCAATAACTATTCAAAAATAGCCCCCAGATTATTTTTGTTTTTTGTTGTTGAATTTTGTTGGGTATTTCTTATTTTTCGTCGAAAATCCCCCTGTAGGGGACAGGCCCGACGTAAGTCCAGGCGGCTGCGCTGGGAGTCCCGCTCCTGGGCCCGGGCGACGGCGCCCAGGGGAGGCCGCCAGAGGAGCGGGAGGAGGTCGACCGCCAACAGACCCTGAACTTGGCCTGGGGGGACAACGTGTCCTACGACGATTCGGAGGACCTCGTGCCGGCGGTCACAAATCCCAGACCCCCTCGAGTAATGAAAAAATCATGACGGGAGGTTTTTCGCCATTTCCGGCCTCGGGGGGCCCTCGCTTGGCCTCGGGAGCGTCAAAAAAACGACTCAGGGTGACAAACCGGTCCTGGGGACGGGGCCGAGAATTCTGGGGTCGACGTCATGAAAAATTCATTACGTCGGGGGTCTGGGATGTGCCCCAGGAGGTGGCGGGGGCCCTAGCCCAGCTCTGGGGTCAGGTGGCCACGACGCTTCTCGAAGCCTTGGAGCGCAGGAGCGCGCCCGGGCGGGCGGAACAATTGTTCGTTCATCTTTTTCGACAGAGCGGGCTTGTTCAAGTCGTCGAAACAGCGCGGCGGCCAGAAGGCGAAACGCACCGGGGGGGCTGGCCAGCACCTTCACCCGCCGGATCAGGATGGCGGAGGCAGGAGACTGGGGAGAACTCGCCGGAGAAGCGTTCGCCGCAGTGGGCGGAGCACCGTCGCAAGCGCGACGGCCGCCTGGGCCAACTTCCGCCGCGAAAGCTGTGGAAAAGCTCGTTGGGGAGCACTGGATTATCAAAGCCATGGTTCGCGCCAGCCGCTCGGCCACGCTGGCCACGGGAGCGGGGGCCCTGGGAGAGAGCTCCAACAACTCTCCCCCGCCAAAGGCGCACCGGCTGACCAAGGCGCGGCGCCGAGCCTTCCAGACCAGGCCGCAGTGGACGACCTGGTAGCCGCAGCGAAGACGAGCTTGGCCAAAAGCCCGCGGCGGCGGCCGGGGCCAGGCCCGAACGGCGGCAGATCCGAGCACTGGCGCACCATCCTCGCCGACAGCGCGGCGCTCGACTCCGTTGCCAAAGTCTTTTTGTTTTTTTTTTTGCACGGGGGCCTGATCGCAGAGGCCACCAGGGCCAACTTCGGAGCGCGGCTGGTGGCGCTTCGAAAGAAGTCTGGCGGCTTGCGGCCTATCGCTTGCGGGGGAGTGCTGAGGCGGTTGGCGGCTTACAAAGGGGAGATAAGCCAGGCATGCGGGCCGCGCCAATGTGCAGTGGGAAAGTCAACCGGGCGCGAAGTGATGCTCAAATGCATTTCCGTCCTTGCCGAAGCAAATCCACGAGGTGTGGTTTTCGCTTTCGACTGCTCCGACGCGCCCAACAGTCTCCCGCGGGCCCGAATCTTTCAGGGGCTCCGGACACGAGGGCCTGATCTCCTCCGCGCCGCGCGCTGCTAGCTGGGGGGGGCAATGCGCACCTCTACTGGGATGGCGCCGGCGACGCGGCACGGCCGGTTACGGTTACCACCGGGGCCGCTCGACGAGGCAGCGAGCTTAGTTCGGAGTTGCGGCGCCTCTCGCAACGACGCCGGCCGCTCTGAGCTCCTGAGTCGGATCCGGCGGGACTTCTCACGCACCCCCCAACGCGGGAACGCGGAGATGATCTTGAACGCCCTGGGGCGGTAAGGGGCAGTTGGCTGCTTCCGCGGCTCCAACCACCAGCAGCCCCAGCACGAGAACCGTCAGCAGCAGTAGCACCACCTCCAGCACGACTACCACCTTTCCCACTGCCGCGTTTCCCACCACGGTCACCAGCAAGCCAACCGCGATCACCACTTTCAGCCCCGCCGACCCCTGACGCCGACCACCACACCCACCGCCACTACTGGCGCCTGGCGCCCAGCAGCTCGACGACGGCAGCATCGCCACGATCACTGCGACTGCCACGGCCCGGCGGCCAACGCCACCACCATCACCACCACCACCACTCCGACTACAACGATCACCACCGCCACGCCGCCTTCACGGCCACCAGGGCGGCATCCACGACCGCCCCCCGCCCAGCCCCCCCTTTTCCTCGCCCTATCCCCCCTTGCCGCCCCTGCCAGGCCGCCCCACGCATGCCTTTCTCCAGCCGTGCTTTAGTTGATTATCTTGCGCTTCTCATGGTTAGGGACCCGAGACCTGGCGGTCCCCCGTGGCGACGCGGACGGGGACATATTCGGGTGCCCCTGGGCCTTTTTGCCGTGGAGGGAGGAATGGAGGGAGGGAGGGGGGGAGGGAGGGAGGTCGGGAGAGAGGGAGGGAGGCAGGGAGGCAGGGAGGCAGGGAGGCAGGGAGGCAGGGAGGCAGGCAGGAGGAGGAGGAGGAGGAGGAGGAGGAGGAGGAGGAGGAGGAGGAGGAGGAAGAGGAGGAGGAGGAGGAGGACAAACGCCAAAACTGTTTTTGCTCAGGGTGGTCGAGCGAACAAAGGTGGAGGAAGGAAGGACGGAAGGCGGGATTGATGGAGGGAGGACGAGGAGGAGGAGGAGGAGGAGCAGGAGCATGAGGAGGAGCAGGAGAAGGAGCAGGAGGAAAAGCGCAAAAGAAAAAGAGGAGGAGGAGGAGGAGGAGGTAGGAGGAGGCGGAGGAGCAGCGGAGCAGGAGCAGGAGCAGGAGCTGGAGCAGTGAGGCAGAGCAGGAGCAGGAGCAGGTAGCGAGGAGCAGGAGGAGGAGGAGGAGGAGGGAGGAGGGGGAGGAAGAGGAGGAGGAGGAGGAGAGAGTAGGAGGAGGTCGTAGGAGGCGGAAGAGGCTGGGAAGGAGGAGGGAGCAGGAGGAGGAGGAGGGAGGAGGGGGAGGAGGAGGAGGAGACGGAGCGAGGGGGAGGAGGAGCGTAGGAGGAGGAGGAGGTTAGGAAGGAGGAGGAGGAGGAGGAGGAGGCACGAGGAGAGGAGGAGCCGGGAAGGAGGGAGGCAGGGAAGGCAGGGAGGAGGAGGCAGGAGGAGGAGGAGGAGGAGGAGGGGAGTGGAGCAGCAGAGGAGGAGGAGCGGAGTAGCCGGAGCTGGAGGAGCAGAAGGGCAGTGCGTCGGATGAGGTGTAGGACGAGGAGGAGGAGGAAGAGGAGGAGGCGTGAGGAGGAGGAGGAGGGAGGAGGAGGACGAGGAGGAGGAGGAGGAGGCGGAAAGTGAGGAAAGGGAGGAGGAGGATGAGGGGAGGAGGAGGTCGGAGGAGGAGGAGGATGGGGAGGGGGAGGGGGAGGGGGAGGAGGAGGAGGAGGAGGAGGAGGAGGAGGAGGAGGAGGAGGAGGAGGAGGACGACGAAGAGGAGGAAAACTAATAATGAAAATAATGATAATAATACGGAGAAAAATCATCATACTACTAATGCTAGTAGTAATACTACTAATAATGCACATAATAATATTACTAATGCTAATAACAATTATCCCAGTGCGACCCTACCTAGGAGTTGGAACCCCTAGGAAAGCAGCATTAGTAGTAACAGTAACGCTAAGCTAAAGCTAAGCTAAAGCTAAGCTGAAGCTAAGCTAAAGCTAAGCCACAGCTAAGCTAAAGCTAAGCTAAAGCTAAGCTAACGCTAAGCTAACGCTGAGCTACAGCTGAGCTAAAGCTGAGCTAAAGCTAAGCTAAAGCTAAGCTACAGCTAAGCTAAAGCTAAGCTAAAGCTAAGCTAAAGCTAAGCTACAGCTAAGCTACAGCTAAGCTACAGCTAAGCTAAACGCTAAGCGAAACGCTAAGCGAGACGCTAAGCTAAAGCTAAGCTACAGCTAAGCTAAAGCTAAGCTAAAGCTAAGCTAAAGCTAAAGCTATAGCTAAAGCTTCGAGCTCCCAGGGGACTGGGGGGAACCGCTCCCAGGGGACTGGGGGAACCGCCCGGGGCGCTTTGCACTGCCCGGCCCCTTTAAGCTAAGAGAGTAAGAACCCTTCTAGGCAGAGCCTAGGTAGGGAACAATAACAATAATGCTAAGAACAACAATAATACTAATAATGCGAATACTAACAGCACTACTAGTAGTAATAATAGTAATGATGATCATACGAATAGCAATGATAATACTATTATTAATCATAATGGTAATACTAATAACAATAATGATAACAGTAATTATAACGATGATAATAATAGTAATATTACTTGTACTCATACTACTACTACTACTACTACTACTACTACTACTACTACTACTACTACTACTACTACTACTACTACTAATACTAATACTAATACTAATATTCATACTACTAATACTAAGAAGACGACGAATCATAATACTACGAATCAGAATAATACTACGACTAAGAAGTAGAAAAGTATGCTAACGGAGTTCCCCACATGGGCGTTTTAATAGGGCGCGGGCTTAGTCAGGAGGAAGAGGAAGAGGCGGAGATGCGGGGGGAGGGGTCGACGAGGATGGCCGGGTGACGGGGGCGACGAAGACTGCAATTGGCGATGGCGATGTGCAGGCAAATGTTTTGGGGAACACCTCGCGTACACGACGCGGCCAAGATAGTGCAAATCGTTTTTTCGAATACTGTCCTCGCTCTGGCGGGACCTCCCTGCAGGGTTGGGAGGGGCACGGAACCTGACAAATAGTATGGTATTCGTATACCCTCCCTGGAGGGGTGGCAGGGGCCCTTCCTCGCTCAGGCGGGGCCTCCCTGGAGGGGTGGGAGGGGCACGAAACCTGATCAATAATATGGTTCGCGAATACCCTCCTCGCTCTGGTGGAGCCTCCCTGGAGAGGTGGGAGGGGCGCGAAACCTTATAAATAATATGGTTCGCGAATACTGTCCTCGCTCTGGCGGGGCCTCCCTGGAGGGGTGGGAGGGGCACGAAACTTGATAAATACTATGGTTTGCGAATACTGTCCTCGCTCAGGCGGGGCCTCCCTGGAGCGGTGGGAGGGGCACGAAACCTGATAAATATTATGGTTTGCGAATACTGTCCTCGCTCTGGCGGGGCCTCCCTGGAGCGGTGGGAGGGGCACGAAACCTTATAAATAGTATGGTTTGCGAATACTGTCCTCGCTCTGGCGGGGCCTCCCTGGAGCGGCGGGAGGGGCACGAAACCTGATAAATAATATGGTTTGCGAATACTGTCCTCGCTCTGGCGGGGCCTCCCTGGAGCGCTGGGAGGGGCACGAAACCTGATAAATAATATGGTTTGCGAATACTGTCCTCGCTCTGGCGGGGCCTCCCTGGAGGGGTGGGAGGGGCACGAAACCTGATAAATAATATGGTTCGCGAATACTGTCCTCGCTCTGGCGGGGCCTCCCTGGAGCGGTGGGAGGAATACGAAACCTGATAAATAACATGGTTCGCGAATACTGTCCTCGCTCTGGCGGGGCCTCCCTGGAGCGCTGGGAGGGGCACGAAACCTGATAAATAATGTAGTTTGCGAATACTGTCCTCGCTCTGGCGGGGCCTCCC
>CAUYUJ010016873.1:211624-228398 GCA_963575745.1 Prorocentrum cordatum | reverse complement strand
GACCCCCCTGACGACCCGCGGGGCGCCCTCTCCAGGCCCAGGGGGCCAGGGGGAGGGGGGAGGGGGAGGGGTAAACCCCTCCCCGAAGGGGAAGAAGGGGGGTTGAGGACAGAGCGGGCTCTCTAAACCACTCACGCCCAAATGGCTGGTGGGATTCCCAGGAATCCTGTGTGTAAGAAGCAGGTGCGCGGAGGGGGGCCGAACAATCCCCAGACGCTACCAGGGGAGAGAAGAGACTAGTATTCGTATTGTTTTATTTGAGGGGGAGGGGGGGAGGGAGGTAGGGAGGGAGGGAGGGAGGGGGGGAAGGGGGGAGGGAGGGAGGGACGCGGGACGCGCTGGGCGAGTGGCTCGTTGAGCGCTACGGCCAGAACGCGGTCAGCTTCGAGAAGTGCATCCCCACCTGGGACGGCGCGCGGACGAGGGCATCCAACATGCCGTCCTCGACGTGGTGCTGGCGTACCGCAGCGGGCGGGTGTGCTGCGACGAGAGCGTCGCCGAGGCCCTGGCGCTCGCGGGCCCTGAAAGCCGCCGGCGAACCGCGACGGCTGGCCTCGCGGCGCGAGAGCGGGAAGCGGGAGAAACACGCCTGCCACCCTGGCCCTGGTCTCTGCGCCGCCGTCGTCGAGGCTGGCGGCCGCATGGGCGCGGAACTGCGGGGTGTCCTGCGCAGGCGCAGACCGCGCGGCCGCGCTGGCCGACGTGCGGCAGCGCTTGGTGTCGCGGTGGCGCGTGGCACGGCCGCGATGGTGCTGAGCGCCGCCGGGCCCTGGCCGCGGCCGTGGCGGGCCGCTGAGGGGGCCGCTGAGGCGCTGGGCGGCGCCGCGCTGCTGGGCCGCCAGGCGGCGCGGGGGCGCAAGACGGGCTGCTGGGGCGCCAGCTGCGGCGGCAGTGGGAGCGCGGGCGCGCCGCGCAGGACGCTGGCTGGGGCGCTGGGCGGGTGCCGGAAACTCGCGGCTGCAGGCGGCAGCCCGCGCGGAGGCGCCTGGCGGTGGGGCCGCAGGCCCCAGGCCGCAGGCCAGGCGGCCGCGTGCTCTCCTTCGCCGCCCTGGTCCCTGGCAAGCCAGCCAGTAATAGGCCCCAGCCGGCGCGCCCCTTCCTCCTCGGGGGCGGCTCGCCGCCGAGCGGCGGGCCGCACCTGGGGCGGGGGGGTTGCGCCGGCTCCCCGCTGCAGCGCTCCGGCCGCGGGCGGGCCCGCGCCCGCGCCCGCGCGAGGGAGGGAGGGGGAGAGGGATAAGGCAGGCAGGCAGGCAGGCAGGCAGGCAGGCAGGCAGGCAGGCCGGCCGGCCGGCCGACCGGCCGGCCGGCTGGCTGGCTGGCAGGCTGGCAGGCAGGCGGGCATGCATGCATGCAGGCAGGCAGGCAGGCAGGCAGGCAGACAAGCAGGCAGACAAGCAGGCAGGGAGTGAGGGAGGGAGGGAAAATGGGAGGGTGGACGACGACGACGACAAATGGAGAGGTCCAGGCCCGCCTCTCCTTCCTTCCTCCCCCTTCCCTTTTTGTTTCACTCCTGCTGCCCTTCCCTACCACCCCTCGCGGCCTCCATTCCTTCTCCTTATACATAATTTCTCCCTGCCGCACCCCGAGGCCAGTTTTTAGGGCGGGCCGGGCGTTTCGCCTGAGACTTCCTCACCATCTATGACTTCGAAGCTTAAACGTCGGCAACAGTTAACCACTGGAGGGCGAGTCGTTTTCAAAATGTGGCTCTCGCCTTAGCGCCGCGCGCATTCGTTGCAAAACTTTGCAAGAGCTTCACGGATTGAGAGCGGGTGGTTTCCAAAATGAAGTTTTCGCTTCACCGTCGCGCGCATCAACTTTGCAAGAACTTCACGGATTGAGGGCGGGTCGTTTTCCAAATGTGTTTTTCGCCTTGGCGCCGCGCACATTCGTTTTCAATATGTGCAAGAGTTTCACGGCTTGAGACGGGTCGTTTTCAAAATGTGGAGCTCGCCTTAGCGCCGCGCACATTCGTTTTCAACATTTGCAACAACTTCGCGGATTGAGGGCGGTTCCTTTTCAAAATGCGGTTTTCGCCTTAGCGCCGCGCACATCCGTTTCAGAATGTTGCAAGAGATTCACGGATTGAGGGCGGCTTCTTTTGAAAAGGTGGCTCTCGCCTTGGCGCCGCGCACATTCTCAAACAACAATGTGCAAGAGTCTCACGGATTCCCATGATCGACGTACCAGGAATTGCGTTTTGGAAGGAGTCGCGATGATGAGGGCGCAACGGTTACGATGATTCGCGGTGTTGAAGTCCCAGGAATTGTGTTCTGGCACGATTCGGGATCGTCGAGACGCAACGGTCCAGTGTACCCGTGGCCTTGGGATACCGAGAATAATGTTTTGGCATGCTTCAGGGTCTTCATACGGGACAGTTCCCACGAGGCTGATCCGTCTGTGGAAATGAATCGTTGTAGGGGCCTATGAAGAGGGACCTTGGGGGGAGGGCATATTCCAACATCGTTGGTGACTATTGGATTTGCACTGGTCCTGCTCCTCCTCCTCCTCTTCTCCCTCCTCCCTCCTCCCTCATCCCTCCTCCCTCCTCCAGTCCCCTTCCTCCCTCCCCCTCCTCCCTCCTCCGTCCTCCCTCCTTCCTCCTCCTCCTCCTCCTCTTTTGCCTTCCGCCTCCTCTTTCCTCTTCCTCTCTCCGCCTGTTCCTCTCCTCTCCTTCTCCTCCTTCTCCCTCCTCCTCCTCCTCCTCCTCCTCCTCTCCTCCTCCTCCTCCTCCTCCTCCTCCTCCTCCTCCTCCTCCCCCCTCGCATTCCTCCTCTCTCCTGATAGTCGCCTCCAGCATCCTTGCATTCCTCTTCCTCCTTTGTCCGTCTGCTCGGCACCTTCCCACTCCTCCTCCACACCTTTCTTCTGCCGCTCCCCCTGATGCCCCTCCCCCTGCCCCTCCCCCTAAGCGATTCCCAGTGGCATCTCAGATGCAACTTTTCGCCCTCTTAGAGTCATCGATGGTGCCTCTGGGTTGCGCTTGGGGCCCGTATGAGGATGCTCCTGGACGCCTCTTGGGACTTGCTTGAAGCTCTCTTGGAGCTCTCTGGGGTGCTCTTGGTTGCACTCGGGGTGCTCTTGAGGCTTCCTGGAGATCTGAGGGCCCTCGTGTGCTACATTGAGGTGCGCGGATGGCTCCCGAACAGGAGTATGGAGTCTTTTGCAGTCCGCCTCCTCCTCCTCCTCCTCCTCCTCCTACTCGCCTCCTCCTCCTCTCCTCCCCTCCTCCCCCTCCTCCCCCTCCTCCTCCTCCTCCTCCTCCTCCTCCTCCTCCTCCTCCCCCTCCTCCTCCTCCTCCTCCTCCTCCTCCTCCTCGGCGGCGGCGATGGTGTCTGCCGCTATCCGGACATCCTGCGACGGCGTCGACGGCGTCCAGCAGGAGGTCGCAGCCAGGCTGGCCATGGTGGAGCCAGCCCTCACGGAGCTGGTTAAGGCGGGACCCACAGGGGAGGCCGAGATCAGCGGGGACATGACGGCCATGCGCAACGCCGGCCTACACGTAGACATGGGCTGCGGCGCAGATGACCTCCCGCAGACGGGCCGCGAGGCCAAGCGGAGGCAGCGCGGCGGCCGCAAGGCCAAGGAGAGCCTCAAGGTTGACGGGTCGCAGTGCTACAGGGGCGCCGATGCGGGCCCCGCCCCCCCCAGCGAGCACAAGGTCAAGGGCGGCGCCGGTGGGGAGGGGTGGGGGCCGCGGCCCGAGGAAGCAGACCTGTCGGAGACGGTGGACGACATGACGGATCTGGCGAGCGAGACCGTGAGCTCGTCGGAGATCGGCATGGCGCTGGAGGAGCATGTCAAGTGCGCCTCCGACTGCAAGACCATAGACACTAAGGGGATGGTGTCGGTCATGAGCTACGGGGGCGCGCTGGACGAAGTGGACGACACGCAGTACTTGCCGAAGCCTGTGGCGGGGCAGATCGGGGAGGAGACGCTGGAGGACATCGACCTCGTCCCCAGCGGCACGGCCACCGAGGGGAAAGTGCTGGTCGCCGACATCAGCAACGGAGACACCGAGGGCGAGGATGACCTGGGCCTTCGCAAAGCCAAGCACGAGTGGGAGCTGCAGAGGGCGTCGGTCTTCGCTGGCGTCTCGAACGAGGAGCTGTACGAGAAGTTCCTCGACTGGAGGGACCAGCACAAGTCCATCAAGATGGAAGAGCTGGTCAAAAGCGGCCTCGCACTCGCGGAGTTCTCTCGGAAGCTCAAGGAGTGGGAGGACAACTTCAAGGTGAAGGTCTGGGGTGCCACGTGAGTCCTCGGCCAGCGCGAGGGGCGCGGTCGCGGGCTGCGAAGCCGTGGACCCCTTTGCCCCTGGGCTGGGCTGCGCGTGGTGCGAAGATAACTGCGCGTCCCCTGGGGGCTGTTCCTGGGCGCCGTTGGGCGCAGTGCAAGCACTATTTGATGGCGCGGAGGCTCGTGCCCTCCTGCGGCCCGCCAGTAGTGCAGAGGGGAAGGGACATTGGTCCCCAGTGGCGATCTCCTCCTCCTCCTCCTCCTCCTCCTCCTCCTCCTCCTCCTCCTCCTCCCCCTCCCCCTCCTCCTCCTCCCCCTCCTCCTCCTCCTGCTTGCCCTGGTCCTCCAAGGCTTCGACGAGCTGGAGGCGTTGTCGGCGAGGAGCAGCGACCGACCTGCCTCTGCGAGCGGCGCGCCCGTGCCCCCCGCGCCAGGGCGAGGAGGTCCCCGCCGGCAGGCCGGTGCTCATCCGGCACGTGCAGGCCCGCCGGGGGTCGCCCTGCTGCCAGCGATATATCTGTCGGGGGCAGCGATAGGTCGGGCCTGTCCCTCTACAGGAGGAGTATTCAAGAGTAGTTAAGAAAATAGTCGGGGGACTATTTTTCAGTATTTGTTGACAATCTTGGAGTATGTCTTGAGTTTGGGGGGAATAGGCACAGGTCAGGAGGGGACAAAAAGCACGCAGACACAATGAATCGTCGATTCCCCAGGAAGTATGGGAAAGTATGGGAAGGGGGAGGAGAAGCGAAAACCCAGAAGATATGGGAAAGTATGGGGAATCTGGTTATTTGTGTGTATTTATTTGTGTGTCCCAGTTCCCTTTCAATGGGGGGGGATGCATCGACCCCCAATCGCCCATTGAGGGAGGGAAGGAGGAAGGAGGGAGGGAGGGAGGGAAGGAGGGAAGAGGCAAATTCACAAGTCGAAGTTGAGGCCATCGCCATGGACGAGGGTGTCCAGGCGCTGGCGCTGTTTTTTTCTCATGTGGCGCGCGGCCGCTGGGATCCTCGCTTGATCCAGAGAGAGCCGAGCGGCCTGGCGGGAAGGAAGGGGTGGATGGATGGAGTCAGGGGCAACGATAGGGGGGTATGGGCACAGGGGGGGATACATCGACACCCAATCGCCCATGGATCGCCGATAGGGGCCCGATAGCCCCAACCTGCCCAGGAAGGTGCGGATTCACTATCGGAGGCCTATCGCCGATCTATCGGCGATGTATCGCCGGTTCCAGGTCGATGCATCCCCCCCTATGCCAGTCCCCCCCTGTCGTTGCCCCTCGGGACACATATCCCCCTCCTTGTCTTACTTGAGTTTGTTTTCCGCCCAGGGTCGGCCCAATTATTAAATCGGGCGAAGAGAACTATACACATGCACCGATCCTGGCAAGGCCCGTCCTTGACCCAGGATCGGTGCATATACCTTCCTGGCCAAGGTAGCGGGCGTACGCACCGATCCTGGGCTCAGGGTGGGCCTGGCCAGAATCGGTGTATGTGCATATTTCTCTTTCCTCTGTTTAACTCGTAACCCTTGGATCTTCCTGGTTTATGGCGGGCCCATGTTGTTCCCAGCGTTCTGATTACATGTGTGTTAATCTCAGTCACAGGCGTCGATAATTCCAACGTCCTGCGGAAGTACCTGCTTCCTGATACAGCGAACATAACAAAAGTAACACATGCGTATCATGTCGTACGTCTGCCAGATAACTTGTGCATTCCACGGTTTGGAGCTCAGGGTAGATCTTGTTTTTTGCTGATGTCCAGTAGCGTTGTGCCCGTGCCAGCCAGCGCAGCGCGATCCCTTCAAATCGTTGTGGACAGTTTCGGTTATGTTAAGTCTCCGCCCTCTCTCTTTCCATATCTTGGAGTCTCCACCCTCTCTTTTTCCATACCTCGGCTACAGTTGTATAAGACAACTTACATATACGGCATCACGTATACTTTCGATGTTGGGGATCGGCGGCTTTTTTACCATTCGAAGGTCAACGGCCGCCCTTTCTTCTCTTTTCTTCCCTGCCGTTACTCTTCCGTCTGATCCTCAGTGTGCTCCCCTTCACCCTTCCCCGCCTCCCGCGGCTCCCCCCTCCTCCTTCCCACTCGCCCCCTCTCGCAGTTGCACAATACCATGTTGAGGTGAAGTGCTGACGTTGCCCTGGTCCGAACTCCGGCTTGATCCGGTTTCAACCCGCTTAGTCTGGCTTGGTCCGATGTTCGGGGGCAGAAAAGAGGGGGTTGATGACTAGCGGGGGCCATGATTTTTCCCCAGATGTCATGGCGCCTCTTCTTCTTCTCTCATCACGTCCCTGGCCCCCCCGCTGGGCCGCGCACATGCCGCCGGTCATGATTTGCACCCCCCCCCCTTGGACACCCCCCTCTTGGCCGCTCCCGAGATGTATCGCCGCTTGATGGCTTCATCCCGCTGCCTCCGCGGCCGAACCCGGCGCAGCGGCCCCCGCAGGAGTCGAAGCTTCTTTAGACCTCCCCCTGCGAAGACCTCCCGGCGGCTGCCCCCTTGACTATGTTTGTTCAGGAGGGGAAAAAACACACAGTCACAATTAATTGGCGATTCCCAGAAAATATGGGAAAATATGGGAAGTGGGGGGGAAGACAAAAACCCAGAAAATATAAGAAAATACGGGGGATATTTTCATCTGTGTGTCTTTAACCCCATGCTCACGATAATAAACACTAGGGGATAATAAAGTTCGGGGTTCAGGGGGAGATAATCAAAGTAGCCCACCAGACCTCAGCATAATCTCGAAGTAAGAGATGATCAAGAGGAGACCAAACCGAGCACGTTTTGAGACATCCTTGGCGTTTAGTCTTCATTAAAATATCCTCAACAATGGCTTATCTCGCTGGAGACATCCTCGACAAATCCCTTGTTTCGCTTGAGACATCCACAAAATATTTCGCTTGAGACACCGTCAAACTATTGCTTATTTCGCTTGAGACATCCTCGAAATAATTGTG
Organism: Prorocentrum cordatum; assembly: GCA_963575745.1. NCBI lineage: Eukaryota > Dinophyceae > Prorocentrales > Prorocentraceae > Prorocentrum > Prorocentrum cordatum. The sequence continues at coordinate 221,193 of CAUYUJ010016873.1, read as the reverse complement.
TTTTCGCTTGAAACATCATCAAACTATTGCTGATTTCGCCTGAACATCCTGAAACTATTGCGTATTTCGCTTGAGACATCCTGAAACTATTGCTTATTTCGCTTGAGACACCGTCAAACTATTGCTTATTTCGCTTGAGGCATCCTCGAAATAATTGTGTTTTTTATTCTCGAAGGTTTCATTGTCTGGTTCTGCTCTCTGAGCAGCCATCTGCTTGAGCAGCTCTGCTTCAGCAGCTCACCTTGAGCAGAGAGAGATAGTGAGAGAAAGAGGAGAGAGGGAGGGAGGGAGAGAGAGAGAGAGGTGAGACTCTCTCTCTCTCTCTCTCCCGCCGTGCGCTCCTCTGAAGTTTATTATCGTCGGCAGTTTTTTATCATCGGCTGAGGTTTATTATCGTCGGCAGTTTTTTATCATCGGCAGTGGTCAATCGCAACTCCTGAGCTCTCCCGGAAGACGGCGGCACGCAAATGATACGCATTTTTTGAAAAATTTCATTTTGAAAAAAAAGATGTTTTTAATTGCGAATTCCATTGTAATCCTTTCAAAATTGCGAAATCGAGCCGTCAGGCGCTTGAATGCCACATTGCGTTCGAGATTTAAGCACGCGACGCATTTATGAGAAATTTGCGTCGCACGCGCTTTTGCCCGAATATCGAACGCAGTGTAGCATTCAGGCGCGTGCGGGTTCGAATTCGCAATTTCGAAAGGATTTCAATGGAATTCGCAACCAAATATAGTATTTTGTCAAAATAAGGTTTTTCAAAAAAATGCGTGTCATGAGAAAATTGCGTCGCACACGCTTTCGCCTAAATCTCGAACGCAGTGCGGCATTCAAGCGCCTGACGGCTCGATTTCGCAAATTCGAAAAGATTTCAATGGAATTCGCGATTAAATAAAATATATTTCTTTTCAAAATGAAGGTTTTCAAAAAATGCGTATCATTTGCGTGCCGCCGTGTTCCCGGAGAGCTCAGGAGTTGCTATCGACCACTGCCGATGATAAAAAACTGCCGACGATAATAAACCTCAAGAGGTTGTGCTGAGGGGTTGTGCTGCACGGTTGTGCTGGAGGGTTGTGCTGGAGGGTTGTGCTGGAGGGTTGTGCTGGGGGGTTGTGCTGAGAGAGAGAGAGATAAGGAAAAAAAAGAAGATAAAAAAGAAATATGTTTTAAAATAAGAAAGATATAACACATTTCGCAGAAAAATAAAAATAAAAAAAAACAAAAAAACTTATAATAAAGAAGAAGAATAATAAGAATAATAATAAGAAGAAGAGAAGATATATAGAAAGAAAGACAGATAGAGGAGGAGGAGGAACAGCAACAATTTCAAGTTTTAAATCCATCAGATTTTATTTAGAAACGCTTCATGAAAATTGAGAAAGAGAGAGAGAGAGAGAGAGAAGAAGAGGAGATAATGAAAAGCAAGAGAGGAAGGAGAGGAGGAGAGGAAAGGAGAAGACAGGAGAGGAGCAAGAGGAGAGAGAGATAGAGAAACAGAGAGAGAGAGAGAGAGAAAAAAGACAGAGAGGAAATAATAAAAAAATACCTATCAGATTTTCCATGGAGAATCAACCCCAGGGATAAACAAGTTCAGGGGGGCATGGGGGGAGAGAGACAGAGGGATAGAAAAAAAAAGAGAGAGAAGAAAGAATGAAAATGAAGAGGAGAAGAAAAATTCAAGAGGAGAAGTAGAAGAGGAGAGGAAGAGGACAAGCAAACATTTCAAGTTCCAAATCTATTTTATTTAATGTACAAACGCTTTATGATTTTATGTTTTTTTGGTTTGTTTTTTTTTGTGCTCGTGTAGGAGCTCATGTGCCTCATTTTCCGTGGATAATCAACCCCAGGGATAAACAAGTTCAGGGGCGCATGGGGAGAGAGAAATATATAAAGAGAGAAATAAAGAAAACAAAGAGAGAGTTGAGGGAAATACATAAAAGAAATATTAAAAAGGAAAAGGACAAGAAGAAATGAGGAGGAGAAGTAGAAGAGGAGAGGAAAGGAGGATAAAACAAAAAAAAAATGAAACAAAAAAAATGAAGATTCAAATGTATTACATTTTTATTTACAAACGCTTTATGCAAATTAAAAGTTTTAAGTGCTCGTGTAGGGTAGCTCATGTGCCTCACTTTCCGTGGATAATCAACCCCAGGGATAAACAAGTTCAGGGGGGCATGGGGAGAGAGAGGACAAAAAGAAAGAAATAAAGAAATATATAAAGAAATAAACATATAAATTAAGAAAAAAGAAGGAGAAGAGAAGAGGAAGAAAAAGAGCAACAAATTCAAGCTCCAAATCTACTAGGTTTAATGTACAAACGCTTTCTGAAACTTGTTTTTTTTGAGTGCTCGTGTAGGGTAGCTCATGTGCCTCACTTGCCATGGATAATCAACACCAGGGATAAACAAGTTCAGGGGGGCATGGGGAGAGAGAGAGAGGAACAAAAAGAAACAAAGACATATATCAAGAACTAAAACTATAAATCAAGAAAAAACGAAGGAGAAGAGAAGAGGAAGAAAAAGAACAATCCTCGAGTATATGCTTGTTCCGCTTGAGACATCCTCGACAAGCTTCTCGAATCGCTTGAGACATCCTCGCATAATTGCTGGTTTCGCTTGAGACATCCTTGAAACATTGCTCGTTTCGTTTGAGCCTGCCTCCCAAAATTCTTGGTTTCGCTTGAGACATCCTCACAGAATTGTTGTTTTCGCTTGAGACATACTTAAGAAACGTATCGTTTCGCTTGAGACATCCTTCAGTATATGCTTGTTTCGCTTGAGACATCCTCGAGTATATGCTTGTTTCGCTTGAGACATCCTCGACAAGCTTCTCGAATCGCTCGAGACATACTCGAGTATATGCTTGTTTCGCTTGAGACATCCTCGACAAGCTTCTCGAATCGCTTGAGACATCCTCACAGAATTACTGGTTTCGCTTGAGACATCCTTGAAACATTGCTCGTTTCGTTTGAGCCTGCCTCCCAAAATTCTTGGTTTCGCTTGAGACATCCTGGAAAAAGTGTGATCGCGTCGCTTGATGTTGCTATTTCAACATAACTTGATCTTGCTATCTCAACAGAACGTTCCGAGGTGATAATGAAGTTTGGCCTCCGCGCCCCGCGCCCCCGACCAAACTCTTATTGGTCGACGATAAAAAACTCTAACGACTTAAGGGGGGGGGGGTACATTATTATCGTGGGCATGGGGTTATTTGTGTGTCCCAATCCTCCTTCATTTGTGGAAGTCGACTCATGGAGAGGAAGCATGCTGCGAAGTCATTTCCAGCTGTCGAAGACATGCTTCAGACATGTTTGACACATGGCGGAGGTTGGGGGGTGAGGTCGAAGTGGAACGGAGAGCCCCCCACCGGGAAATCGGTTTCGGTTTCGTGTTCGCGCGTGCCGTGCGTGCGGGCGAGGCGAAGCTGCGTGGGCGGGCGAGAGGGAAGTCTCCTGTGGCTGGGGCGCGGCCGGACCAAATGATTCCCCCCCTGGCAGACGGGCCCGCGCGGTGTCCCGCCGGTGTCCCGCCGGTGTCCCGCTGGTGCGAAGACGATAGTGAGACCGATAGTGAGATCGATTGTGAGATCGATTGTGAAATCGATAGTGAGATCGATAGTGCGATCGATCGAGTGAGATCGATGGTGAGATCGATTGTGGGATCGATAGTGAGAGCGATAGTGGGATCTATTGTGAGATCGATTGAGTAAGATTGATAGTGAGATCGATCGAGTGAGATCGATCTAGAGTTCGATAGTGAGATCGATAGTGAGATCGATGGAGTGATATCGATAGTGAGATCGATAGTGAGATCGATGGAGTGATATCGATAGTGAGATCGATAGTGGGATCGAAAACGAGATCGAGAGTGAGGTCGACAGTGAAATCGATCGAGTGAGACCGATAGTGAGATCGATCGAGTGAGATCGATAGTAAGGTCGATAGTGAGATCGATCGTGGGATCGATAGTGAGACTGATAGTGAGATACACATCGAAATGCATATCGAAATGTAATTCGAAAAGCAAATCGGCATGCACATCGATAAGCAAATGCAAATGCAAATTGTCAGGCACATCGACATCCCGTGCTGTATGCTGCGCCACGAGCCAGCGGCAACGCAACAAGCGTGCTGTATGCTGTGCCAAGAGCGACGAGCGAGCGGTTGCCCGTTGCTGGCCCCCTCCCCCCCCAACCTCCTTATCATCCACAGGGTGGTCGTATAGGTAAAGATATGTTTGAAACATTTTTAGAGCATGCCTTGCACTTCTTGAACACATATTTAATTCAATGATGGGATTGTTGGAGTGTCCATTGTCATGGCATCCACAAAGCTGTGTTGCAGGCAGTTGGCCGCCCGCCTGGATTCCAGTGCACAGAGCCTTTTTTTTTGAATACGTGCTCCGCGTGCGGACCAGGTAGGAAAGATACGGGGCTGATTCATACATGCGAGGCGAAGCCAGCGGTGGCGACGAAGGCCTCCCAGGAGGTCCAAAACGGGGAAAGCGAAGGACGGGCAGTCTGCCCGTCCTTCGCTCGAGGAGGAGGAGGTGGAGGAGGAGGCAGTCTGCCCGTCCTTCGCTCTGCAGGTGGAGGAGGTGCCCATGCCTCTGAGAGGCAGGGGCACCTCCTCCGCCTCGGAGCCACGGCGCCCGCCACCGCGGTCGACCCCACACGCGGCGGCGAGGCCACGGCGGCCTCAGCGGGCCGCCCGAGCTCGCGGGCGGGGCCCCGCGGTTGAGTTTGTGCGTAAATTTATTCATACATTAGTTTTTAAATATGTTTTTAAAATCCAATGTTTCTTTAAATCCATTTAAAACATGTTTTTCATACATTTGAGTTTATGTAACTATTTAAATCCAATGTTTTAAACATCCGATGTATCAAAAGCTGCCCTGTGCAGTCGCTCTCCCCACCGCCGGGCACTGCGCGGGCTCCAGGCGGGTGCCCGCCCCCCCGCTCCCGAGGCGGCAGGAGCGCGCCGCGGGCAGCGGCGCAGGAAGCCCCTGGCATCGCTCGGGCGTGTGCACTCTTTTCCTGCCGGCGGAGACGATCGGGGCGAAGAATACGCGCGACGCCGACAGCATGCAGGCACGCGAAAAAAGGCGGCAAACAAGAAGCCAGTATTTTTCGCCTCGGTCGCCCCCGCTGGGGAAAAATCATTCGCGCGGACACGGCATCTGGGATCCTCTTGCGAAAAAAAAAACGCGCGACGCCGATGAATGCACAGGGGGTCGATTGCTCGGACAGTCGCGCGCGGGCCGCCTGCGCGCGCGAGCGCCCTCGTGCCCGATGTGGCGTGCCAAGCTGGCGGCCCGTGTAAGCCACCGCGTGAGGTCGCTGTATGTCGCCCTGCGTAGCACCTGCTTTCTGTTGCTGCTCGTGCGCCGCCCGGTGCTCCACCTCCCGCCGCTTGCCGCTGCTCCTCCTGCCCGCGCCGCCGGTGCTGCTGCTCCCGCCGGTGCCGCCGCCGCCGCTGCTGGTGCTCCCGCGCCTGGTGCGATTTCTCGCCTATCGCCCCCTCCTGGACTCGGCATCGTGTAGCCCGTCCCCGTCCCCGCTGGGCCGCGGTATCTCAGCCCCACCGGTCGACCTCCTAGGTGGGGACAGGGCAGGCGGAGCCCGAAGGAGCGTGCACACACATACGTATGGACGTAGATATGCAAATCCACATTTATACATGCATATATCTGTTTACATATATATATATATATATATATGTGCATGTCTGTCGGTCCGTCTGTTTGTCTGTCTGTCTGTCTGTATGTGTGTACGTCTGTCTGTACGTATGCACGTATGAACGAGCGCGTTCTGCGGTCGCTTGGAGGGCGGGGGGAGGTTTGGAACCCGACCCCCCCTCCCCTGGATGGAGGGGGGGTTCGACCCCCCCTCCCCTCCCCCTCCTCCCCTACTTCTCCTCTCTCCCTCTCCTCGGGCCGGCGCCTGCGTCGGCGGCTGGCGGCGGCGGCGGGGACGACGACTTCCTTTTCTGGGCCGGCGCCGGCGCCTGCGGCGGCGGGCGGCGGCGGCGGGGAGCGTCGACGAGGACGACGGCGACGACGATGACGACGACGACGACGACGACGACGCTCCGGCGGGAAAGCCTCCGCATTGTACGTCTCAATGTTTTGTTGAAAGGCTAGGGCCGGGGGCCGTCCCGACCGCCCTCTGCTGCTGCTGCTGCTGCTGCTGCTGCTGCTGCTGCTGCTGCTGCTGCTGCTGCTGCTGCTTCCATGACTTGTTCATGACGTGGACCTTGGGAGGTCTCGACCCATTCCCAGAGACTGGCGATGCATCCCGAGTCGCTTTTTTCGACGGGCCCCGGGCCCCGGCGAGGGCCCCCGAAGGCGCCGAAAGCAGCACGGGACCTCCCGTCGTGGTGCTTTCTTGGCCCTTTGGGGGGGGGGGTCTGGGGACGGCGGCCCTGGCGAGGGCCCCCTCCACCTCCTCCTCCTCCTCCTCCTCCTCCTCCTCCTCCTTCTTTCTTGGCCCCTGGGGGGGTCTGGGGACGGGCGCCGCAAACAGCTCAAGACCTCCTGTCGTGATGCTGTTTTGTCGGAGGCCTGGAAATTGGCACCAGCACCAAGACAGGGGGTTGCCTCCACAGGGGGAAGGTGATCCTAGATTTTCGGTGTTGGTGGTAATAGCTCGGCCCCTTTGGAAGCCAGAATATGACCACCATCGCCGAGATCGGGATCTTCTTCCCTCGGTGGAGGCAAACCGCCGAAATTGGTGTTGGTGTCAATCTCTAGGCCTGCGATTTTGGCCCCAGGGGGTTCTGGGGATAGTGGCCCCGGCGAGGGCTCGACGCGGGCGCCGCGCCCTGGCCCAGACCGGGACCTACCTGGCCTCCGACAAGATCCCGTACAAGAACATGTTCGGGCAGGAGTGCGAGGCCGCGCTGGCCGCCCTGGGGGGCGGAGGTCCAGGGTTAATTCGGGCGTGTCCCTCTACAGGAGGAATATTCAAGAATAGTAAAAAGACAGTCTGGGGACGATTTGTATGAAAGCCATGTTTGACTATAGTTGAGTCTGTTTTGATTACTTTTTATTCCGTCCAAAATCCGCCTGTAGGAGGACATGCCCGACCTAAGTCCAGGGTCACCACTGCACGTTGGTTTCGAGAGCACGCATGCCGGCGGCGAACGAGGGGGGAAGTGAGAAGGCCAAGGTTTCTCCGAAGGCGGCGGGACTTCTGAGAAACCCTCGCGCCTTCTGAAAAGCCTGCCGTGCCTTCGGGGAAGGCTCAGGAACTGTTTCAGAAGGCCGGAGGACTTCCGAGCCTTCTGAGAAGGCCCGCCCCTTCCCACTTCCCCCTCAGGCTGGCCGCCGAGCATCGCGCGAACGTTCGTATCACGCGGTTGGTCTCGCAGACTGGGAGGCCGTGCTCATTTACGTGTTTGGGCGTGCACGTCCTTTATGGCCTCCCTAGGGGGGGGGGTCAGGTCCAGGGTCACCACCACCACGGTGCCGCGTTGTACGCGTGCTTCCAGCCGTCCTCCCCGTACTGTGGCCGAAGGGGGGCGCTGGCGTCTTCCAGCAGCACGGCCTTGCCGAAGGCACCCAGCAGCGCGAACAGTACGAGCACGAACCTCAGCAGCTGCTTCCAGGCCAGCTGGCGGGACCCCAGAGGCGACGATAGAGGCGAATAGCCCATAGCGGAGCAATACATGCATCAAGGGGCACCGATGTTCCGTGTCTTCGGCGAGGCTCCGGGAGGGACGACGTGGAAGCCCCGCCCCTGGGCCATTCGTCCCTACCGCCGCCCCCGACGACCCAGAGGGGGGTGGGAATGCTGGCTGCGCCCCATCCGGGAGGTCTTAGACCTCCCTGATGGGGCGCATCAAGGCCCGAAACTTTGGAACTTCGGACCGTGCAGAGTACAGGAGGTCCTACAGTCGTGGCGCTGCATCCCCGGAGACTGAGGTCCAGGACACTTTTTGGCATCCCCTCTTTGGCATCCCCTTTTTGGCATCCCCGGAAGAAGGTGAGGTGAGAGACTCACCGCCGCCCCCGAAAGGGAGGGGTTTGCGCTGCGCCGCACTGGCGCCCTCGTCCACCCAGGGCGCACGGGGGGCGCACGGGGGAGGATGCCTTCGAAGTCGCCCCTCGGGGCCCTCCTCCTCCTCTGCCTCCTCCTCCTCTTCCTCCTCCTCACCCTCCTCACCCTCCTCCCCCCTCCCCCCCCCCCCTCCTCCTCCTCCGCCTCCTCCTCCTCCTCCTCCTCCTCCACCTCCCCATCCTCATGTGGCGCTCTTGGAACGACTTTGGGCGCTGTGGGGGCCGTCCAGGGAGCCTCTTCAGCTCACCTTGGGGCTCTCTTGCAGGCTTCCACCGCACCGGAGGCGAAGAGGCGAGAAGGCACAGCTCGCTGATATGCCTCAGGTTTTTGTACGTACTCATGCTCGCCTTGCGCGGGGGTCCCGAGGAGGCGCTGGGAGCACTTGGAGACGTCTTGCGGCCCTCGTCAGGCCTCTTGGAGGCATGTCGGAAGCTACCTTGAACCAACTTCGGCTCATTATCTTGAGCCGCCCTGGAGGCCATCGCGGTGCGTAGGAGGCCCTCCTGGAGCCATCTTGGGCGAGAAGGGACTCCCGGACACATCGCGGCCCCCTTCAAGTTTTCGGGGAGTGGAGGGGGAGGGTACCCCTGCCCGAAGGGAAGAGGGCTCTGGGAAGAGGAAAGGAGGAACTTTGCAGACCACCTCAGCCCAAAGGGCTGGTTGAATACAAGAGCGGCGGTGGAGCTACCACTTCGAGGACTCATCCTCTCCTCCTCCCTCTCTGCCCTCTCTCCTGCTCCCTCCTCTTCCTTCCCTCCCTGTCCTCCTCCCTTCCTCTTCCTCTTCCTCTTCCTCTTCCTCCTCTTCCTCTTCCTCCTCTTCCTCTTCCTCCCTTCCTCTTCCTCTTTCCTGTCCCTCTCTCCTCTTCCGCCTCTTCCTCCTCCCTCTCTGCCCTCTCTCCTGCTCCCTCCCTCCCTCCCTCCGCTTCCTCCTCCTCCCTTTTCCCCCTTCCCTGCCCCCTCCCTCCCCTCCTCCCTCCCCCTGGCGCTCGAGCCGAATCGCCTCAGCCCCCTTGTCGGGCGGTCCCGCGCCACGACGCCAGCGCCTGTCCTGTCCCGCGCCCTGCCCCCCCCCTTCCTTGCTCCCGTCCTCCCTCTCCTTCCTCCCTGCCTGTTTCCTCCCTCTCCCTCCTCCTCATCCCTGACACGCTCGCGTCGTGAGAAAACATCAGGACGGGAGGTGTTTTTTTGACATGTTCGGCCCCTGCGGGCCCTCGCCGGGCCTCGCGGCCGTCAAGAATAACGACTCAGGATGAGAGATCCCAGGGAATGGGTCGGGACCTCGGGGTGTCGACGTTGTGAACAAATATCCCGGCAAAGCAACCTAACAGCGATGTGTAGGAGCATGTTTGGAAGCATTCCCCTTAATATTCAGATGATAATCCTGTTGTAGAATTCTGCTGTTCTCGCAGTCGTAGTCGCATTCGCGATGACAGTCGCAGTGGCAACGGCAGTCGCAGTCACAGCCTCAGCCTCAGCCTGCCTCAGCCTCAGCCTCAGCCTCAGCCTCA
>CAUYUJ010016873.1:200000-211524 GCA_963575745.1 Prorocentrum cordatum | reverse complement strand
TCAAGCCAGTCCTCCTCCTCCCTGCCAGAGGCGCTGGGCGCTCTTCACCGCCAGAGGCCATCCGAAAATGCCCTTCGAGAGCCGTGCATGTCGAGCACCAGCGAGCTCTGCATCCCACAGGCGCCCCTTTTCGGGCGAAGAGAACTATGCACATGCACCGATCCTGGCAAGGCCCATCCTTGACCCAGGATCGGTGCATATGCCTTCCTGGCCAAGGTGGGAGGGCGTATGCACCGATCCTGGGCTCAGGATGGGCCTGGCCAGAATCGGTGTATGTGCATAGTTCTTTTTCCTCTACCTTTGCCATCGCCTCACACGCCTCGCCAGCGGAAGCCAGTGTCGCTACCAGTTTGATGCACAGCGGGCCCAGCGTCCCGCGGACTAACTCTTTGCCGCCTGACCCCGAGGTGAGGAAGAGGCAGCTCGTGAACCAGAGACCTGCCCAGAAATGTAGTTCGGAAGCCGGGCAAGGGCTGCTAAATCCGTGGCTGCTAAAATCGACCTCCGGGAAGTTGTCTTCGTCCTTCCGGGAAGGAAGCCCGTTGACTGTTTCGCGTGCCGCGCCTCATTCCGGGAAGCTGTTTTTTCCTTCCGGGAGGGCCGCTTTAGCAGCCACGGTTTTAGCAGCCCTCGCTTAGCTTTTGATTCTTAGGCTTACGCCACACCGCCGACCCCTTGTTTATTCCAATCTGGGGGTAGTAGAAGCTGCGAAGGGGTGAAAAGGCGAGTGATATTTGTTTGGTGTCTGTTCGCCGCCACCGCCAGAGGGTCTCGGGCAGTTCCGCGGGGGGTCCGAGCGGACGGCGACACCGCGAGTTTTGGAGCCACTTGGGGGCCGTTTCGGAGCCTCTGGGGTGCTTCTTGGGGGTTCCTTGGGGCGTCTGGGCGGCCTCGTGAGGGCCTCTGGGGGCCTCTTGGGGCACTCTTGGGGCCCCCCTGGGGCTCCTGGGGGCAGAAAGCTAGAGTTTCAACATGTTTGGTCGCCCTCTTGGGCCCCTCGTGGTGCCGTCTTGGAGCCCTCTTGGGCCGTCTTGGGGACCTCTTGGGCAGTGTTGGGGCCGTCTTGGGCCGTCTGGAGGCCGTCTTGGGGGCCTCTTGGGCCATCTTGGGGCTGTCTTTGGGGCCTCTTTGGCCGTCTTGGAGCGTCGGGAAGCCGGAAAGGCGGAAAAGCAAAACATATCGAAAAACACCATGGAAAATCAACAATTTTAGACTCTTGGGGCCCTCTTGGGAGGCTTGTTTGGGACCTCGGGGGCCGTCTTGGAGACCTCTTGGCCCGTCTTGGGGCCATCTGGGGCGTCTTGGAGCGGTCGTTTGGCGTCTCGGGGCCTTCGTGGGCCGTCTTGGAGGCCTCTTGGGGGCTTCTTGGCCCGTCTTGAGGCCCTCTTGGGCCCGGAAAAGCCCTGGAACCGCTCGTCCCGGCCGTGCTGCGCTCGTCCCGGCCTACTCACCCCCTCCAAATCGGCCCTCTTGGGCCGTCTTGAGGACCTCTTGGGCCGTCTTGGGGCCGTCCTGGGCCGTCTGGAGGCCGTCTTGGGGGCCTCTTGGGCCATCTTGGGGCTATCTTTGGGGCCTCGTCGCGCGTCTTGGAGCGTCGGGAAGCCGGAAAGGCGGAAAAGCAAAAAACGTCGAAGAACACCATGGAAAATCAACAATTTTAGACTCTTGGGGCCTTCTTGGGAGACTTGTATGGGACCTCGGGGGCCGCCTTGGAGACCTCTTGGCCCGTCTTGGGGCCATCTTGGGCGTCTTGGAGACGTCGTTTGGCGTCTCGGAGCCTTCGTGGGCCGTCTTGGAGGCCTCTTGGAGCCTTCTTGGCCCGTCTTGAGGCCCTCTTGGGCCCGGAAAAGCCCTGGAACCGCTCGTCCCGGCCGTGCTGCGCTCGTCCCGGCCTTCTCACCCCCTCCAAATCGGCTCTCTTGGGCCGTCTTGAGGACCTCTTGGGCCGTCTTGGGGCCGTCCTGGGCCGTCTGGAGGCCGTCTTGGGGGCCTCTTGGGCCATCTTGGGGCTATCTTTGGGGCCTCTTTGCCCGTCTTGGAGCGTCGGGTAGCCGGAAAGGCGGAAAAGCAAAAAACATCGAAAAACACTCTGGAAAATCAGCAATTTTTGACTCTTTGGGCCCTCTTGGGAGGCTCATTTGGGACCTCAGGGGCCGTCTTGGAGACCTCTTGGCCCGTCTTGGGGCCATCGTGGGCGTCTTGGAGCGGTCGTTTGGCTTCTCGGAGCCTTCGTGGGCCGTCTTGGAGGCCTCTTGGGGGCTTCGTGGCCCGTCTTGAAGCCCTCTTGGGCCAGGAAAAGCCCCGTGGAGCGCTCGTCCCGGACCCCCCCCCCCTCCAAATCGACCGGACCGGGCTCCCGGGGGAGGGGTTTGGGGAGGGGGAAGCATCTCACACGCCGATGATCCCCAAGGGGTCGGCGGATTTGGAGGTCCTGACCCACTCCCCGGGACCCGTTTCTCCTCCCAGGTCCGCGGGCAATATTTACATCCATATCCAGTGCGTCTTGGACTTTCTTGGAAGGGGCGCCGCAAGGCCGAGGCGCACTGGATATGGATACCAATTGAGCCTTTTGGAGGCAGATCAGAATCCATATCCAGTGCGCCTCATGTTTCTTGGGAAGATTGGCGGCGCGCAAAAGGGGGTAGGGGGAGGGGGGAAGGCTTCTTAGAAGCACCGCTGCTTCTTAGAAGGCCTCGGCCTTATGTCCATAGAGAAGGCCCGCGCCTTCTAAGAAGCAGCGGTGCTTCTAAGAAGCCTTCCCCCCTCCCCCTACCCCCCTTTTGCGCGCCGCCAAGAAGAGAGTCCGAAACTCCAAGACGCACTGGATGTGGATAAAGACCTTGCCCGCACTAGGTCGTCTCCTGACGGCCCCGAGGCCCGGCAGGGCCACCAGAGGCCGAGCCCAGCGGCGCTTTCCCGCCGTGCTCTCGCCGTGGGTTTCGAGTGGGTCTGGGGTGCGCACCGCTCCTGCGCAGACTCTGCCCTGACCCCCTCGCGCAATGAAGAAGTCACGACGGGAGGTTTTTCGCCATTTTCGGCCTCCGGGGGCCCTCACCGGGCCTCGGGAGCGTCAAAAAACGACTCGGGACGACAAACTGGTCCTGGGGAGAGGGTCGAGAGCTCTGGGGTCGACGTGATGAAAAAATCATTACGTCGGGGGTCTGGGTGCATGGCGTGGTCGTGCTTTCTTTTGTTGTTTTCCCCTGAGGCCGATGGTGCGAGGCGGGGATTTGTCCATATCCACCGCCTGGGAACCGACGTCCTGGTGCCCCAGCGGGCGGTGGACATGCACCTGTTTCGGCCCCCGGGGCCCCGAGCATGTCCCAAGTCCCCCGCCTGCCGAGGCTCCGAAAGCTGACCCTCCAGGCGGTGGCCATGCAGAAACTCCCCGCCTCGATCGAAGATGGACGAAAACACTCGGGCCGGACGAAAAGGGTTTTTTTGGAGGGGAAAGGGGGGGTTACGAAATCTGCTGAGCTGGTTTCGGCCCCGCCGCCAGGCCTATTCCTCGATACATAAGCCGCCTCCCGGCGCCGGGAGGCGCCGGGAAAGTCAGCTACGTGAGCTGATTCTCAACCCCCCCCTTTGCTGTCCCCCCCTTTCGCCCGACCCGAAACACCCGCCAGAGACCGCCTCGATCGAAGATGGACGAAAGCACCCGCCGGAGACCGCCAGATTCAAGAAATCCGCGCGGAGCGCCAAAAGTTTATGTTTTTGGTGTTCTTCCTTTTTTTTCTTTTTCTTCTTCTTCTCCTTCTTCCTTCTTCTTCTCCTTCTTCTTCGTCTTCTTATTATTCCTTCTTCTTCTCCTCGAGGGAGGGGCCGCGCGCGCTCTTCTTATTATTCTTATTAGTATTATTCATTATTATTATTATTCCTTCTTCTTCTTCTTCTTCTTCTTCTTCTTCTCCTCGAGGGAGGGGCCGCGCGCGCGCAGGTCCACTGCCACTCGCACGTGCCGCTCAGCAAGGGCGGCGTGCTGGCCGGGGAGGCCCGGGGCGTCTCCCCGGCGGGCGCCGGCAGCGGCTGCTGCGGGGGGCCTCGGGCGCCCGGCTCCGCTGTCCGAGGGTTTTTTTTGTTGGTCCATGTTTGGTTCATTCTTTGGTTCATTTGTCGTCCCTCTACAGGAGGAACGTGGACAATTTTTGGATGTTTTGTTTTTTTTTGTTTGTTTTCTTTTTTTGCTGAAAGAATGCATTGGGGTCTAATCAAAAAAATTGTCTTGGGACTACGTTTTGATTATTTCTTTCGCATTTGGGAGCACTTTTTGATTAACTTTTTCATTTTTCGTCGGCAATCCCCCTACACGCCCGACCTCAGGCAACGCTCGGGGGGGCATAGGCTCGGGGGGGAGGGGCAGCGACCCCCCGCCCAGAGATCGCCGAGAGGGACCCCTGGAGCGCGCGGGCCAGCGGTCGGGGACCGATCTCCGATCTGCCAGCGGTGCATCGCCGATTCTCTAGGTCGATGTTCCCCCCCCCCCCCCCCCCCCGAGGGCCCCAACACGGCTCGAGAGGGCCCCAGAAGGCCCCAACACGGCTCGAGAGGGCCCCAACACGGCTCTAGAGGGCCCCAGAAGGCCCCAACACGGCTCGAGAGGGCCCCAACACGGCTCGGGAGGGCCCCAGCACGGCTCGAGAGAGCCCCAGAAGGCCCCCAAGGGGGCCTCCAGCAGAGCCCCAGCACGGCCAAAGCCCGGCGCGACAGCCCAGAAGGGCCCGAGGACGGCTTCGGGGGCGGCAAAGGGGGGGGTGATGACTAGGGGGGGGTGGATATCATGGCGGGAGCCACGATATTTCCCCAGATCTCATGGCGCCTCTTTTCATTTCATTACGTCCCCGGCCCCCCCCCCGCTGGGCCGCGCACGTGCCGCCGGTCATGATTTGCACCCCCCCACTCTTGGACACCCCCCTCTTGGCCGCTCCCGACATATTTCGGGACGACCGACATGGGTACGGAAAGAATGGGTACAATGCCCAACAGCAGTTCCTGTTCATTTTGAACAGGGTTCGCTTTCCGCGCCGCCGCGGCCTGTGTCCATTCGAGACAGAAGGCCGCCTGCCCAACAGCGGCCGCTGTTGGTTTGGAGCAACATTTGTTGTTGGGCATTGTACCCATTTGTCCGTACCCATTTCGGGCGTCCAAACTCGGGCTCCCGGCTCCGATGTCCGAGGGTCTCTTTGTTCATATTGTTGTCGAGCAGTGGCGAAGCGTCCTGGTTCGCCTATGGCCCTACCAAGCAATGTTATGTTTTGTTATGTTCTAAGAACCCATTGTGGTTCCCACGAGATGTTCTTAGAACATGTCTGGCCGGGAGTGTCTTGTTCTAACACATCGGGCTAATGTTCAAGGAATGTTGGGTTCTACAAACATTTCGTGGTAGAACTATACGAAAGCCGGGACGGTCGGCCCCTGCTCAATATTTGGAGATATGTGACACGTAATGTCTGTGTATGTATATATGTGTATATCTGTATGAATATATATATATATATATATATATATATATATATATGTGTATATATATATATATATATATGTGTGTATGTGTGTGTGTGTCACAGCCATACACATAATGTGCATGTCTGTGTGTATATATCTATATACACACATATAGGGGGGGCCCAAGACAGCCCAATTGTGCCCCCAGACCGCCTCAGGACAGCCCCAGGAGACCCTCAACATCGCCCTTGGGGACCAAGACGGCCCCAGAGGGTCCCAAGACGGCCCCGGAGGCCCCCAAGACGGCCTGAAAACGGCTGGAAGAGACCCCGAAGGGGCCGACTCGGAGCCCTGCATCTGTACGGCCAGCGACGGTCGGAAAATCAGTACATATGTGTATCCGTACAGACGTCCATGATTCAGGGTTGGCCCCCCCCCCCCCCCCCAGTGCACATAGGATCGGGGGCTCACCCCCCGCTGGATGGGCACGCCCGTGAGAATCGCGAAGGCCCTGCGAATGGGGTCGCCCCCCTCCCCCCCACTTGGTCGTGGCCCTATTGGCGCGGCGTGGTGGACCCTCCCAAGTTGGTGTGGAGTGGTTCGTCGTCGTCGTCGTTTTGTCGTCGTCGTCGTCGTTTTGTCGTCGTCGCCGTTGTCGTCGTTTCGTTGTCGTCGTCATCGTCGGCGTCGTCGTCGTCGTCCGTCAGCATCGGCGGCGTCCTCGTCGTCGTCGTCGTCGTCGTCGTCGTCATCGTCGTCATCGTCGTCGGCATCGTCCGTCGGCATCGGCGGCGTCGGCGGCGTCGGCGTCGGCGTCGTCGTCCCACCCACCCATTCCATCTGGGGTGGCTGTGGACTCGTGGGACCCATTCGATTTGGGGGGGGGCCTGTGAGCCCTCGACACGGGATCGTATATCGAAGATGCCTATGGCGAATCACCGCCGCCCCCTGCCTTTTAGGATACGCCTACGAGGCCAAACGTTTGGGCAAAGTTTGGCCACGCTAGTGGACCATGCGTTCCCCCAGCCGTTGTGGAAACCCTTCGGGGAACACGTAGGGGAGGAAGAGGAAGACGAGGAGGAGAGGAAGGAAACAGGAGAACAAGGAGAGACGCAGGAGGAGGCCTCTTGGGAGTTTCTGGTGCCAGCCTTGGGGCCTCCTGGGAGCTTCCTGAGGTTTTTGAATGATTGCGGCATGCGCATGCGACGACGCGCGCGTGTGAATTCCGTCCCGTCTTATGCAAGGGACTGCTTGACATTATGTTTTTATAAACGAGTGTGGGCGCACGGTGTTTTTTTGCAGAGGGTGGTGGGGGGCGTCGATAGTGGCTTGGCTGAGACGGTACGAGGTCATATATAGGATGCGCGATGGGGCAGAAACACATGTAAATATTACATCCCCTGGGCGGGGGGATAATCCCCGGGCTGTGTGGGCGGTAGATCCAGATTCTGTTTGATGGAAGAGGACCTATATTGTGCAACTTTTGCGGCGCAGTGTACGCGGTGCATGTCGCCGTGCCGAAACTGAAAGTGGCAACTCTACTGCTCGCGTTATCTCCCCGCCCGCCCACCCGAAACTTGGTTTGCAAAACCGATGCGGCGGCGATTGCGATGACTGCTTGGGGCTGGCTGGCGCGTCGCTTCGGCAGCGCTAATGCACGCAGGCTCGCGCGCAGAGCGGCCAGCTACTCTGGCGAGACCGACGCGGCAGCGGTGGCGCTGACCGCTGGGGACTTCCCAGCACTTCTTGCAGGCCGCGCTGACGCGCGGGCACTTCACTGCGAGTCGGCGATTCGGGCGGGCACGGTATCATGGCGACGTCGACAACGGCAGACACGATGATGATTGCAGCGATGTTGGTGACGACGAGAACGACGACGATGACTACGACAATTCCAATTACGGCGCTGATGTTGATCGCGCCGCCGACGATGACGACGCCAACGCGTCGGCGATGTAGGTTTCCGAAGGATGTCGACATGCGCGGCCTGCCGACGGGCGCGAGTGGCCTGCGTGGTTTGATTTGACACGGATCACCCCCGCCCCCCCAAGCAGGCGCGCAAGGGCTTTCGAATGATATCGACATGCGCGCGCGCGCTCGAGAGGCCCGAGTGGTCGCATGTGGTGAATGCGTTTGCACAATTTCTTGGCTTTCCTACGAATTTGCAACAGCGCGCAATGTTTTAGAGTTCGCATTGTAAAGCCATGTGTGTCTCCCAAATGTTCTGGGAAACGCGGTTTTGACATCTCTACGTCACCCACGATTTTTTGATGGATTCCGGCTTGCGCGCGCGACGACGCGCGCGTACGTATTTCGACTCGTTTTTTGGCAACGGGTTTTGGACAATGGATGATTTGTGATAGACGGGTGTGCCCGCATAGTGTTTTGATGTCGAGGATGGGAGGGGGGTTCGAATCCAGCTTGGCTGGGATGGTATGAGTTGGTTTCTAGAATGAACGACGGGGCACCATCACATTCAAATCGCAAATCCCCAGGAGGTGTCGATAGTCGGGCCTCGGGGGGGCGGTATATCCCAAATTTCACAAACGAAAATCGATGTGATGCAACGAGTTCGTGTTTGCGATTCGTTTTTTCAGTTTATTGGTCGCACAATCATGCCACCCACCCGCCCGCAACTTGGTTGGCAAAACCCATGCGGCGGCGATTGCGATGACTGCTTGGAGTTGACTGGCGCGTGCGCGCTAGCGCGCGCAGGCTCGCACGCAGAGCGGCCAGCTTGCCTGGCGGGACCGACTCGGTCTCAGTGGCGCTGACCGCTAGGGGTTTCCCAGCGCGTTGCGCAGGCCGCACTGACGCGCGGGCACTTCAGTGCAAACCAGCGGTTCGAGCAGGTGCAATATCATGGCGACGTCGACGACGGCTGACACGATGATGTTAGTAACGATGCTTGCGACGATGGTGACGAGGACGACGACGGCAAGGCCATTGACGTCACCCAATTGAACCAAGAGGGCTTCCATACAGTCCAGAAGGAGTCCCCGATACGGCCCAATAGGGCCCCAATATGGTCCGAAGAGAGCCCCATGCCAGCACAAGATGGCCCCTAAGACGCCCCCCGAACCATTTCAAATCGTGATCCGGTCGTTCAGACGGACCGCGGTTGAGAACAGGGTGACCCGGGGGGGAAACTCCAGAACCCCCCAGAGGGAACCCAAGACGCCTCCAAAAGTCTCCAACGCACCCTTTAAACTTTTGTGAGGCCCCCAAGAGGCCTTTTTAGGATGAGCCTCCGCAGAATGAATAGAGAGTGGGAACGAATACGCAGGGGAGGGAGAGGAAACATGAGGGAAGGATCGCGAATCACATCATTGCAACGACGATGCCAGAAAAGGCAACAGCGAGTTATCGGTAAATGTTCCGTTTTACCAGATGGCCCTCCTATACAACAGACAATCACTTAGATGTTCTGTTCCACCCGTGGCGCTTTTCTTTGGCTTCGGCCTCCTCCTCCTCCCCTTCCTCCTCCTCCCCTTCCTCCTCCTCCTCCTCCTCCTCCTCCTCCTCCTCCCTCCTCCTCCTCCCCTTCCTCCTCCTCCTCCTCTCCTCCTCCTCTCCCCTTCCTCCTCCTCCTCCTCCTCCGCCTCCTCCTCCTCCTCCTCCTCCTGCCGTACTCGGGCCCCCCGGGGCCTTCAAATACGGATCTTGGGGCGGGAGACTGCGCTCGGATGTCTGGAGGGCGCTCTGGAGCTCGACGGGGCGGGGCACCGTGCGCGGGCCCTCGCCAAGGTTGGCTCCGGATGCCACCCCCTCGAAGAGAAGCCTCGAGCACGCCCGGCGTGAGCTTCCCAGGGTTGGCTCGGGAGGTTCCCCTTCCGGGAGAAGCCCCGTCCAGGCCTTCTGCGCCCCCCTTCGCCCCCCCCGTCTTGGTTGATTCAGCTGTGATGAAGATGCGTCTCCCGAACGGATTGGTGCAACGATGTTGCGTTTTTGTTTGTTTCCCCGAAGTAAAAAATGTTACATTCCCAATGTTTTCGCTTTTTCTTTGCTCGGAAGTTGTTGCGTCGCCGACCCGCTCCGATGTTGGGCATTCGGCGTGCGGCTTGCGCGCAATCTCGCCCCTTGTCTGTTCCGCCTCGTCTCTCTCCTACCCTTTTTCTTTGAAGTTCAGAATCGCGTTTCCGGGTACCCTTTCAGCTCGCGGTGGCCTCTTCGGGGGTCTTGTGCGCGTCGTAGGCCGTCTGGAAACCATCGTGGGTGTTGCGGACCGATCGTTCGACGATTCGGAGCCCTTTTAGACCGTCTCGGGCGCCTCTTGGGGCCCTTTTGGATCGCTTTGGGGCGCCTGAAAGCTGCGCCCATGAGAAGAACAATCTCTGACCCGACCTGGCCAGGGCACTTTGCGTCCAGGGGCCCCTATGGGCCGCCCCGCGCGCGCGAAGTAGAAATACTGCGAGGCATTCGCCGGAGACCTTCGCACGCCTCTGGCCCGTTGGGCCGGCGAGCTTCCCCCGAGAAGCGTGTCCACTGTGCTATGGGGCGCGCGTCGAACGGGCGGGCCAATTTCGACGACTCCTTCCCTCCTCTCCTACTGCTGCTTCCCAGTCTTTCCTCTTCCCGCTGCTGCTGCTGACCCTCCGGCTGCTGCTGCCGCTCCCTCCTCTTTCTCTTCTTCTTACCGTCGCTGATGTTGCGCGGGCGCGCTTGCTTGGCATACCGGCGCACTGGGCAGGCCCGCGACTCTGCGCCCACGATCTCGCCTACGATTTCGGCCACGATTTCGCCCGCGATTTCGGACACGATTTTGCCCACGATTTCGGACACGACTTTGTCCGTGGTTTTCGGCCACGATTCCGCGCCCCCTTGGAGGGCCCCACGAAACCGCCCACGATTTTGAACACGATGTCTTTCTTTTTGTTTTCTGTGAGACAAATCGTTGTCAAAAATGTGCGCCTCCGCGGAAGGGAGCTCACAAATGTAGGCAAAATCTAGGCCAAAACAGCGTCGAACAAATCGTGGCCAAACGGAGGGGGAGGGGGGGAGGGCGCCGCGGAGAGGGCGCCGCGGAGAGACGGCGGGGGGGTCGGGGAGGGGGCCAGGGCTCCCCAGGGACCCCCGCTCGGTTGGAAAGGATGCCCTCGCGGCGGGTTGCGCTGCCTCGCGCAGCGGGTTCGCGATTGCGCAGCCGCGCGCCGTGGCCCCCGAGGGAGTACGCCGCGGCCTCGCCGCGGTTGCGGCAGAGTCTGCGCAGGCCCCACGAGCGCCCTTCCCCGGAAGCGTTCGCTCGACTTGCGCGGGCGTGAGATCCAGCCGCCTCCGGCGCCCCGCCAGTTCCCCGCGGGGCGCTCGCGCTTGAGCGTTTCTTCTTCATGTGGGGTCTCCAAAGTGGCCCTTTCTTGTGGTCCGTCGGTCCCGCGCCGGCGCGTTCCATCATAAATCAGCTTGGGAGGTGTTTTTCCCGCGCGAGCTATCGGGTTTTCGGCCGGGGCATTGCCTGGCGACTCGACGGCTGCGCGCGCGCGCCGAATCCGTCTGCGCTTCGACGGCTGCGCGCGTCGACATTTCGCGCGGGCGCTATGCCCAACGACCGCGGAACGAAACGTCATCGCGGCGATGGGTTCCATAACGGTCACGCGGCGGCCTGGCTCGGGGGCCGCGTTGGTCGCGCCTCCGCGGCGCGCCTGGCGCGAATCAGTGGCGGGGGCAGCCGGCGCGCGGCCACTCGATGGCGCGCGGGCGTTCCATGATGCTCCCCCGCGGCCCAGCTAGAGGAAGGGAGCGTGTTGGACATTTTCCCATTTTGAAATCGTTGCGGCTCCTCGGGGTGGCCCTGCTCGGCAATGATTGAGCAGGCGTGAATGTTACAACCGCGGCCAAAATAGCAGCATCGCGGCGAATCGCACGAAAAACACGAAGGAACTACATGTGGGAACCAGGTGACGAACGGCCCACTCGCACGTCGGGGCAGCCCCAGCCGGAAATGGACCCGGGGCGATGGAGGTGCCAACTGCACAATGGGATTCTCATTTCCTTGGGAAGGAGAGCAATTTGCAATATTGGTGCTGGGAACCGAAAGGTGTGTGATACTTCGATGTTGAAATGATTACAACATTTGTTTGTGTGT
>CAUYUJ010016873.1:190000-195000 GCA_963575745.1 Prorocentrum cordatum | reverse complement strand
CGGGCCCGGCCCGCGGACGAGGCCAGGAGGAGGAGGAGGAGGAGGAGGAGGAGGAGGAGGTGGAGGAGGAGGAGGAGGAGGAGGAGGAGGATAGAGATCCGTTCCAGAGCGTTCCGGAATGCTCTCAGAGCGTTCCGGAACGCTCTGAGAAGGCCGCGGCGCCCGAGAAATCATGCAGAGTAACCGGATTTCTGAGATTTCCGATTTCTCCTCACTCGACTGCGAAGGCCTCGCGGCCGGTGCCGCCGACCCTGAAGGGGGACGTCGACGACGACGGTGGCGGCGGCGGCGGCGGCGACGACGCTGACGTGGACTCGAGTCCTCAGGGATGCTTCTTGGGTTCTCTTGGGAAGGCTCTCGGGGGCCTCTGGGGAGGAATTTTAGTGCCTCTTGGGAGCTTCTTGGGGGCCTCTTGGGGGCCGCCTCGGGTGTCCTGGGGGCCTCTTGTGGGCTTCTTGGGGCCTCTCGGGAACCTCTTGGGGCCTCCTGGGAGCTTCTCGGGGCCGAGGGTTCGGAGTGTCCGTTCGGATTCCCTGTCAAGGCACGTTTTTGGAGCCGTCTTGGGGGCCTCTTGGGCCGTCTTGGAGGCGTTTTGGGCTGTCTTGGGGTTCTCTTGGGATGTTTTGGAGCGCTCTTGGAAGCCTCTTGGGCGATCTTGAGGGCGGCGTCGGCCGTCTTGGGAAACGGCGAGAACGCCCAAATCTGTCAACACCCTAGGGAATCAATAATTTTTGCCTCTTGTGGCCCTCTCGGGAGTGCCTTTGGAGCTTTGGCGGCCTCTTGGGGCGTCTTGGAGGTCTCCTGGGCAGTCTGGGAGCATGAAGGCGTTTTGGACCGGTCGTTTGGACTGTCTCGGGGGCATCTCGCAGCACTCTTGGCTTGTTTTGGTATCTTTGGAGCCCCAGGACCCCCAGGCGGGGATGCGTATCTGACCTCCCCACCTTGGGGACCCCCTCGAGACCCGGCAGTGCTCCCCCATGTCGACTGGGGAAATGAGCAGTGGCTGGAAGTCCTCGCTCGTATGAAACGTATCTGTGTGTGTTGCCAATGCAGGAACTGCTAAACAATATCGTTACCCTTCAGGAGGCCGAACAGGTTCCAGGACAAATTACCAGGGAATCACCCAACTGTGGGGAGTGTAGTGATAGTAGTAGTAGTAGTAGTAGTAGTAGTAGTAGTAGTAGTAGTAGTAGTAGTAGTAGTAGTAGTAGTAGTAGTAGTAGTAGTAGTTAGTAGTAGTAGTAGTAGTAGTAGTAGTAGTAGTAGTAGTAGTAGTAGTAGTAGTAGTAGTAGTAGTGGTAGTGGTAGTAGTAGTAGTAGTAGTAGTAGTAGTAGTATAGTAAGTAGTAGTAGTAGTAGTAGTAGTAGTAGTAGTAGTAGTAGTAAGTAGTAGTAGTAGTAGTACTAGTCTAGTATTTAGTAGTAGTAGTAGTAGTAGTAGTAGTAGTATAGTAGTATAGTAGTATAGTAGTATAGTAGTATAGAGTAGTAGTAGTAGTAGTAGTAGTAGTAGTAGTAGTAGTATAGTAGTATAGTAGTATAGTAGTATAGTAGTATAGTAGTATAGTAGTATAGTAGTATAGTAGTATAGTAGTAGTAGTAGTAGTAGTCGTATTGTAGCGTAGTAGTAGTAGTAGTAGTAGTAGTAGTAGTAGTAGTAGTAGTATAGTAGCAGTAGTAGTAAGTAGTATATAGTAGTAGAAGTAGTAGTAGTAGAAGTAAGCTAAGGGATTGGTGGCCGGGGCGGCTGGGGGGGGGCGCGCGGGGGCGCGCGGGGGCGCGGGGGGGCGCGCGGGGCGCGCGGGGCGCGCGGGGCGCGCGGGGCTCCCGAGGCGCGCGGGGCGCGCGTGGCGTGCGGGGCCTCCTGGGAAGCCGTCGTGGGCTTCCTGAGAGGCCTCTTGGGTATCCTGGGAGGCGCTTTGGCCTCCTGAGAGGCCTCTTGGGCCTCTCGAGAGGCCTCTTGGGCCTCCTGAGAGACCTCTTGGGCCTCCTGGGAGGCCTCTTGGGCCTCCTGGGAGGCCTCTGGGGCTTCCTGGGAGGCCTATTGGGCCTCCTGGGAGGCCTATTGGGTATCCTGGGAGGCCTCTTTGGCTTCCTGAGGCCTCTTTGGGCCTTTTGGGAAGCCCCGTGGGCCTCCTGAGAGGCCTCTTGGGCCTCCTGAGAAGCCCCTGGGGCCTCCTCAGAGGCCTCTTCGGCCTCCTGAGAGGCCTCTTGGGGCTCCTGGGGGGCCTCCTGGGAGGCCTCTTGGGCCTCCTGGGAGGCCTCTTGGGCCTTCTGGAAGGCGTCTTGGGCCTTCTGAGAGACCTATTGGGCCTCCCGAGACGCCTCTTGAGCCTCCTGAGAGGCCTCTTGGGCTTCCTGAGAGGCTTCTTGGGCCTCCTGGGAGGCCTCTTGGGCCTCCTGGGAGGCCTCTTTGGCTTCCTGGGAGGCTTCTTGGGCCTCCTGAGAGGCCTTTTGGGCCTCCAGAGAAGCCTCTTGGGCCTCCTGAGAGTTCTCTGGGGCCTCCTGAAAGGCCTCTGGGGCCTCCTCAGAGGCATCTTGGGCCTCCTGTGAGGTTTCTTGAGCCTCCCGACAGGCCCCTTGGGCATCCTGAGAGGCCTCTTTGGCCTCCTGACAGGCCTTTTGGGCCTCCTGAGAGGCCTCTGGGGCCTCCTGGGAGGCCCCTTGGGCCTCCTGACAGGCCTCTAGGGCCTCCTGGGAAGCCCCCTGGGAGGCCTGGCGACGAGGGCGTGATGATTGTGATTGAGGCGGTCGAACGGGACGAGGGTATGATGATGGTGATGCTGATGCTGATGCTGATGCTGCTGCTGATGATGATGCTTCTGATGATGATGGTGAGTATGGTGATCATGATCATGATGATGATGATGACGATGACGATGACGACGACGACGATGACGACGACGATGATGATGGTGGTGATGGTGATCATGATGATGATGATTATGCTGGTGGTGATGCTGATGCTGATGGTGGTGCTGATGATGATGATGACTGTGATGCCGATGCTGCTGCTGGTGATGATGATGACGACGACGATGATGGAGGCGGTGGTAGTGGTGGTGGTGATGCGGATGATGATCATGATGATGATGATGATAATGATGATGCTGATGATGATGATGATGATGATGCGGATGATGATGATGGCGGTGGTGACGATGGCGACGACGACGACAATGACACCGACGATGATGATGGTGATGATGATGCCGATGATGCCGATGATGACGATGATGATGATGATGATGATGAGGATGATCATGATGATGATGATGACGCTGATGATGCTGATGATGCTGATGATGATGATGATGCTGATGATGATGAAGATGATGATGACGATGATGATGCTGCTGATGCTGATGCTGATGCTGATGGTGATGGTGATGGTGATGATGATGATGATGATGATGATGATGATGATGATGATGCTGATGATGATGATGATGATGATGATGATGATGATGATGATGATGATGATGATGATGATGATGCTGATGCTGATGATGCTGATGGTGGTGATTGTGAGGCCTCTTGGGCCTCCTGAGAGGCCTCTGGGGCATCCTGGGAGGCCTATTTGGGCCTCCTGGGAGGCTTATTGTGCCTCCTGGGATGCATCTTTGGCTTCCTGGGGCCTCTTGGGCCTCCTGTGAAGCTCCTTGGGTTTCCTGAGAGGCATCCTGGGTCTCCTGAGAGGGCACTTGGGCCTCCTGAGAGGCCCCTGGTGCCTCCTCAGAGGCCTCTTGTGCCTCCTGAGAGGCCTCTTGGGGCTCCTTGGGGGGGGGGGCTCTTGGGGGGCCTCCTGGGGAGGCCCCTTAGGCCTCCAGGGGAGCCTCTTGGGCATTCTGGAAGGCCTCTTGGGCCTCATGAGGGACAGAGGCCTCTTGAGCTTCCTAAGAGGCTTCTTGGGCTTCCTGGGAGGCCTCTTGAGCCGTCTGGGAGGCCTCTTTGGCCTCCTGAGATGCCTCTGGGGCCTCCTGGGCCTCCTGAGAGGCCTCTCTGGCCTCTTGGGCCTCCTGAGAGACCTCTTCATCCTGCGAGGCCTTTTTGACCTCCTGAGATGCTCCTTGGGCCGGCCACTGGGGCCTTCTGGGAGGCCTCTTGGGCCTCCTGACAGGCCTTTGGGGCCTCCTGGGAAGCCTCCTGGGAGGCCTGGCGACGAGGGCGTGATTATTGTGATTGAGGCGGTCGAAAGGGACGAGGGCGTGATGGTGATGATGATGATGATGATGATGATGATGATGATGATGATGATGGTGATGGTGATGGTGATGGTGATGGTGATGGTGATGGTGATGGTGATGGTGATGGTGATGATGATGATGATGATGATAATGATGATGATGATTATGAGCATGATGATTATGATGATGATGATGATGATGATGATGATGAGTATGATGATGATGATAATGATGATGAGGATGGTGATGATGATGATGATGACGATGACATCAAGCGTCGAGCACCATCAAACATCAAACATCACACATCATCAAACATCAAACACCATCAGACATCGGACATGACACATCATACATCATCAAACATCAAACATCGCACATCAAACACCAAAGAGCATTACACCCAAAACATCAAACAGTATCAAACATCAACATGCACCAATCATCAAACGCCAAATATCATCAACCATACATAACACATCATCAAGCATCATACATCAAACACCAAACATCATTAAACATCATACATCAAACACCAAACATCATTCAACATCATTTAACATCAAACACCAAACATCAAACATCATCCAACATCAAACATCAAACATCATACACCATTATTCACCATACATCTTACATAACCAAACACCATACACCAATCATCATACATCATCATACATAATCATACATCATCACACGTCATTATATATCATCACACACCATACATCATCATACACCACCATACATCATCACACATCAGCATACGTCATCACACATCACCATAGACCATCATACATCATCATACATCATCGT
>CAUYUJ010016873.1:180000-182500 GCA_963575745.1 Prorocentrum cordatum | reverse complement strand
CTGGCGCTGGGAGGCGGAGAGCCTTCGCCTCGCCCTCGGTGGGCCCAGGAGGAGGGCGAAGCGCAGGGGTGGGGCTTCTGGCCCCGCGCAACATCGGCATGGCCAGCCTCGGCGGCAAGGGCAGCCGCGACTGCCCCCCCGGCTCGGCCAGAACACTTGTTGCGGGATGGGCGCCAGCAGGACAAGGAGGAGGGCCGATGCTTCTCACGGCATATTTCTAAACCAGCGAAGATTGGGTTATACGTGACCTGTCCTCGCTGGATGCCATTGGTGACCTCATCTTCAATGATGGGATCGCACTGGTCCTGCATGTCGATTTCGATTGCAGCATCGCGTTCCTTGAATGCGCTGCGCGGCTCGAGGATGTCGCGGGGACGCCCGTTGTGCTTTGCGTGCGCGGGGGTGGGCGGTGGTGGGGCGATCGATTACTTCGTCGTCATTTGCGCCATCGCCTGTTCCTTCTCCCGCGCCACAGCGAGGGGCAGTTCGGCGCCCTCCCGCTCCCCCGTGCAGATTGCGCCCGCGACGCGCGTCCGCGCCATGCACGGCTGGAGGCTGGCCGAGCCGAAGCCGTTCCCCATGCAGATTCCGGTTGGACGCCCGAAGCAGCCACCAGAATGGCCGCAGTTCGGCGACAAGAACGACTGGGACGACGATCATATATTTGACAAAATTAATATGTTTTTTCTCGGCCTGCAGAGGCCGAGCTGGTGGGCGCGCGCCACCTGAAGCACCCTGAGGACTGCTGCGGGCGTGGGGGATGCCCGCGGTGGATCTGCCCGCCGCTTGCTGGACCTCAGCCGCATGGCCGACCCGGGGATTCTGTTCTGTCGCGCAGCTGGCGGTGGGTCGCGTCTCGCACCAGTGATATGGTCTCTCTTCTCTCCTCTGTCTCTGTCTCTCCTTCTCTGTCTCTCTCTCTCTCTCTCTCTCTCTCTCTCTCTCTCTCTTCTCTCTCTCTCTCTCTCTCTCTCTCCTCTCTCTCTCTCACTCTCTCTCTCTCTCTCTGAGGCGGCCTTGGCTGTGGGGCGGTGGGCCAAGTTCACTGCGAGATGGCATCATCTACGCCGTCGCGTCCTCGGGGGAGAGCGCCGGCTTGCCCCGCGGGCGGATCGCGTCGCCGAGGTTCGCCTGGGCCCCCCCACCCGCCTCCAATTCAGTCTCGCGGGGGGCGCGGTAGAGGAGGACATCCACCCCGTCATAGAGCTCCGGCGCGAGGCCCAAGCCAGCGCGCGACGCGTCGAGCAACAACAGGCAGGGGATCGGGCCGCGAAGTGGAGAGCGCGCTTCAAGGATGCTTCACGCGGAGGAGCTGGGCTCACGCGGGCCCGCGAAGCTGCGGGCGCCCCCCCGCGCGCCGGCGGAGCAGCGCGACCGCGCCGCTCACCCGTTGGAGGGCCCGCAGATCCCCAGAGCCCCACATCGTCAGGGGCAACTCGGGCCAGGGATAGCTCGGGCTCCTTTTTCGGTAATCCGAGCCCGAGTTATCTCGGACCCGAGTTGCCCCAGAGAACTCGGGCGTCCAGAGCCCCACATCATCAGGGGCAACTCGGGTCAGGGCTAGCTCGGGCTCGTTTTTCGGGAATCCAAGCCCGAGTTGCCCCGGGCCCGAGTTACCCCGGATAACTCGGGCGCCCAAGATCCCTGCGGACATGGGGGCCATGGAGTTCGACGTCCAGTTGGGCCAGTCACCGGGACATCAGCGCGGGCCCCCTGCACCGACCTGGGGAAAAAAATCAATACGTTGAGAGCGTGCTGTCATGGATAGCCGACCTCAGCGCGGGGGAGGGCCCGGGCCAAAACCACGCGCGGGCACCGGCATCGGCAACTAGCGCCCCAGATGGTGGAGCTGGCTACCAGATTGCGCGCTACAATATTTTCGTGACGTCATGCATCACGCCCCCCGCGGGGCCCACTGGCCACCCCGGGTTCGTTTCATCGCGCACTTCCTCGCTTCTAAGCCGGAGGGTGGCGCCGGGCCGCTGGGGCCCCCCCCCGCGGCCGCGCGAGTGGCAGAGAGAGAGCGCGCGCACCGCTGCTGCATGCCTGGGAGAACATGGCCACAAGATCGCATGGCGCAGCTGCCCTCGAGGAGGCCGAGGGCGCGATCTGGCGCCAGACGCTGGTCGACGATGGGGGGGCAGACGCGGCCGACGGCGTCGCTGCCGCTGCGGGGGCCTTGGACCTTGAGAGGGCCTTCGAGCGCACCTCCGCGCGCAAGCTCTGGGAGCTTCTCCGGACAATTGCTCGAGCTCGAGATCTCCACTTACACCTGCCAGCGCTGCGTCGAATTCAGGGCGCCCTCAGCGCGCGCGTGGGCTGCGTGCTCTGCTGTGGTCGCCGGGGCCTCTGGGGGCGCAGGGGCATGAAAAACGGCTGTCCTTCGAGCGGCCGACCGCATTGCGCAGAGATGGCCACGCCTGTTCATTAATTAAATTGTTCGTTGGTGACCTCGGCCTCCAGCGGCGCGCGGATCGCGCAGACGCGCCCGAGGAGCAAG